>JAGKTI010021161.1:0-15894 GCA_018397915.1 Birgus latro | reverse complement strand
CCACTATTATACCGACTGTTTAATTCACACTAACTGGATACAACCGTGAAAATGATAAATTGTATGGTTACAGACCTATCTACCATACGAATATATTACCATTTTATACCACCCTGCGTTCAGATCGTGGTGTATAAGTAACTATGCAATGGAATAAAACACGGTGAAATGTGTTTTTATTCATTATCATAACAAAATCATTATATCCCAGGACGAATGGATGATGGAAGAGTGGTTGAGACAATGCGAGTAGGCCTGACTCTCTTGCCCTTGGATGTGGGGAGGGTGGAGGGTAGAGGAATGAATGAGAACGAGGGAGGGGGGTGAAAGTGGGGGTGCAGCGATGCCACATATACCGACCTGCTCGTCGAGCCGGTCGCTGTTTTTTTGCTGGAGACTGTACAGTACCCCTCTTTATTCTGGCAGTGCTTTCTGGTCATTCTGCCATATTTTGACATCAAAACATACATAGGATTATCCAAAATAATTTTCAACATCAAGAAAACCATGCAATAAAAATGCTGAAGACCAAAAAACACCCTACCTATACACTACTGTGAGTACAGTACCCCTCCAAATTTTGGCACTGTTTTCAGGTCATTCTGCCATATTTTGACATCAAAACACACATAGGAATATCCAAAATAATGCTAAACACCTAAAAAACCATGAACAAAAAAACAGTGAAAACCAAAAAACACCCTACCAATACACTATTGTATGTACAGTACCCCTCCTAACTTTGGCAATATTTTCCAGTCATTCTGCCATATTGAGACATCAAAACACACATAGGATTATCCATATTAATGCTAAATATCAAGAAAACAATGCATAAACAATAAAAATCCATAAAGAACCTGAAGACGGTTTGAAAATCAGTTATTTGTGACAAGTGATTGCTCCCAGGGCTCAAAAAAAATTCCACAGCCAAATATGCCATTGGAAAATGCTAATACTGTATTGGTTCAAATGGTATACCATCATCTTTGTAGGTGTTTATACTATAAGATAAGTTAATAAAAACATGTAAAACTGATAAGTAAAAGTAGTCATGCAACGAAAATAAAGTGTTCAGGATTAAAACTTACCTTCATATAACTTCCCACCATCCTAGTGCAAAATTTTGCAGTCCTTCCAAAAGTTAAGCATATGTCTAGATGCAGAATTTCATGAGCTTTCTCATGGATTTTGCGGAATTTTGATATGGCTAATAGTAGTCAAATAAATCGCAAAAACTTTAAAAACTCATGAGTCAGGGTTATCACCATGGAGAAGGGTGGGGAATGAGGGGGGAGCAGGAAGGGTACGGAGGAGGGACGGGAGGTGGGAAGCGAGGCTGTGGGCAGGATTTTCACCCTTCTGTCACGTGGCAGACAGGCACTTTTACCATACATTTACTCGTGGCTTACGGTCTGTTAGATGCCCAGTGGCCATGCGGAAACACCTCACGGTGACAAGGAGACTTTGGACGTTCGGCAGAGAGGCAGACGGCTGCTGTCACCAAACATGTACTCTTGGCTTGCGGTCTGTGTCAAAATCTCAGTGGCAGTCAGGAAAGACTTAGTCCGGTGGCCATGCGACTTTGGATATTTGGTGGGGATACGTACAGACGTTCTGACACCGCTTGCAGGTTACAGTCATATTACTCGGGTGCTGGAGGTTAGTTGGGAGTGATCGGACGAGTGCATGACTTTGACCATTCAGTAGAGGGGCGGATGGATATTTTAGCTCTGGTTGTGGGTTATCGCTTACTTCCAGCTCACGGCTCGAGCCCAGCAGCCATGATACCGAATGTTTGAACATGTTGGCTGGCCAGCCAAAGTTCTCGGGGACTTTTACATCCGGATAATAACAAGTAAATTCAAATAATGGTTTAATAGAGCCACCGTCCAACGTCCGGATAATGAACACGTCTGGATAAATGAGGGACTGCTGTACGTGTGATAACCAAGGGATCATTGTACTGTACTTAACTCTGTGAGTCAGTTTTCTGCAACTGTTGCCATTCAAACATATTCAAATTCAACTGGATGTCAAACATGACATATACTGTCTTAATAAAAACCATTCCACAATTTCATATTCTTAATCAAACCAAACAAGACTTCAATGAAACTAATTTCTGAGAAGAAAAAAAGTAAAAATTATAGTCTGATTTGCAAAATCTAGATTTTTTTTCCCCCCAAGGAAATATAGGTGAAGCAGGTCAAGGATATGAAGGAATACATGGGGAATACATGTGGTACAAGAAATGAGTTTGGAGAGGCAATGAACATGATTGTGTGCAACACACATTTTAGGGAAAGAGAGAGTAGGTTGATTACATACAAGTTTAGGGGAAATACCAGCAAGATACACTATATCCTGGTCAGGAGGGGCAATAGGAGGTTAGTGAGAGATGTTAAAGTTATGGGAGAGAGAAATGTGTGCAGCAACACAAGTTGTTAATATGTGGCATGGTGCTTAAGGAGTGGGTGATGAAAAAGAGGACCTATGCACCTAGGAGGAAAATATGGATGCTGAGAAACCAAGCAGTAGGTAATGCTGTCTATAGGGAGATGAGGAGAGTGGTGGCTGAACAGGGAGTAGCTGACAGAAGTGTTAATGAACACTACAGAGCCCTCAGGAGCAACCTCGAGAGTTACTGATTCAGTACGTGGATGGACAAGAGGCCCACCACGACATTAAGTAACCTGGTGGTGGGATGAGGGTGTAAAAGCTGCAGTTAACCCCTTAACTGCAATGTTCCTTTTAAAAGGACCTATCAACAGACTGCGACATTCATTTTAAAATCCACAATTGAGTTTCAAAAGCCGCGCCCTGTATTCTGCTGCGAGTACTTTGTGTATTCATCTGCCCACACTTGGGGTTGCCAGGTTGTCATTTTTGCTTCCTGTTGACCACATTGCTCACACAAATGAGGCTAGTTTCTACAGTGACACACAAAAACACTAAAAATGACACTGCTTCTACTTAACTCTATGGCAACACTAGACACTCACTAAAGTGCTACCAAGTAAGTAGAAAGGTTTAGCTTTCTTGTGAATGTATTATTTTTACTTATTTATTAAGATGAAAATTATTCAACTGAAAATGGGTGACTTTTGGGTGGATTGCTGCACCAGGGGCATCACTTTCATCACCTTAGCTGCAGTCAACGGGTAAAGAAGAAACGAAGGCTTTGCTGGGAATGGAAGAAGGGTGGTAACAAAGAGGAATACTTGACTGCCAAGCATATGGCTAGAAAAGAAGTTTATAGGGTGAAGTCTGAGTCACAGGGACTTTTACATGATAACCTAAATCGCGTAGAAAGGAAGAATATATTAATTAAGGAGGCAAATCAGATGAAGAAGGAGAATAGGGATATCATAGGTGAGCAGTGTTTGAAGAATGATGAAAGAAGGGTAGTGGTGAACAGTGGGGATATTAAAGAAGCATGAAGACGGCATTACAGCCGGTTGCTAAATGAGGAGTCTGACTAGGACAGGGAAGGTTTAGAACCAGCAGATCCAGTGTTTGGCCCTAGGCCTTTGATTGGCACTGCTAGGATGAGCCAGGCAACAGGCAGGATGCAGGTGGGGAAGGCAGTAGGTAAGTCTGGCTTGACTGTTGAAATGCTGAAGGCCTCCAGAGATATGGGAGTGAAGTTAGCCACTGACCTGATAAATATGATTATATATAAGTGGGTTACCACCCAGTGTAGTAAATGGTTTCCCAGTGTACAAGCCAAATGGTTTCCTGTACAAATGCAAATGTAAATGTGTACAAGTGAAAGGGTGATGCCCAGGAAAGAGAAAATTACAGAGGTATAAAGCTTTTAGACCAGATAATGAAGGTAATGGAGAGGGAGTTCTAGAAGGTATGATTACAGAAAGAGTGAATGCTGATTTGATGCGGTTTGGGTTTATGCCAGGCAAAGGGACCACTGATTCCATATTCATTGTTCGACAGCTTCAGAAAAAATATCATTCTGTTGCGTTTTTGAAGACTCCAACATGCGTGCATGCATCAGCCATGGTCACCTAATCGCGGCTGTCCATGCTGCTTCATTTCTGTCAGCCTCCCTGTTCAGTCTCTTAACCCTGAGGTCACACTTAATGACCTCATCCCAGGTTTTTTTTGGTATACCCCTTACAACTCCACCCCTAATACTAACACTGATCACTTTCTGCATCAAATTATCATCCCCCATCCTCTCCACATGCCTATACCACCTCAATCTACCTCTCCTCATCACAGCACCAATACACTCCGGTCCCATCCTACCTCTCAAACTCTTCCATTGTAAACATAGCCCCCCCCCAGGCCATGCACTCAGGGACGCACTGCATATCCACCGAATCATTTCATTTCACTACGTTTGAGCCGGCGAATATTCTCTTCTTTTACTGCCCAGGTCTCACTACCATACAGCACTACACCCCTAACACATGATGCATACAAAGATCCCTTACCATGTAGGGAGAGCCCTCTCAGTGTCAGGAGAGGCAACAGCTCCCTGAACTTCTTCCAACTACTACTCACCCTAACCACAGACTTACCTCCAGCCCAATCTCTAGCACATAATATGTCTTTCAAAGAACAAAACTCTTCCACACACTCAAGAAACTCACCACCAAGTTCAATCCTTTCACACCTGACAATCTCCACCGCACTCCCCAACACACTGCACACATAAAATCAGCATTATCTCGCAGTCTACCTCTAATACCAGTACATCTCTTATGCATAAGATGGAATTACTTCCCACACCCTTGTGGCAATTTACACATGGCCACTCTCCCTCTTCGACAGTACTGCCACCAACCCTAGATATCACCACTTTTGTTTTATTTGCATTTACACTTAAGACCTTCTGCCCCATAACATCTCTTCACTTCTAAATCTTTTCTTTGCCTCCCTTTCATTCACTGCAATCAACACAAAATCATCAGCATACAACATCTCCCACAGGAATCCATTTCTGAAGTCACGTGAGAGGGCCTCAAGTACTATGATGAACAACAAGGGATGCAAAACTGACCCCTGAAGCACACCAACATTCATGGAAAACTCACCACTCAAATCTCCATTCACTCATACCTGGGTGTGAGCATCCACATACACGGCGATAACCACCCTAACCAACCACTCCTCGATCTCAAACTTTCTCATTGCCCACTTCACCACCTCTCTAGGGACTCTGTCAAAGGCCTTCTCCAAATCAGGAAAAAGAAAGTACAGTTCCCTTTTCTTTTCTATATACAGTAAAACCTCGGTATAACGGACTTCAATAGACCGGAATTCGCTTTTATCGGACTCGAGGAGCTACCGGACTAAATTCCTATATATCAGAAAAAGTCCGATAAAGCCAGAAGCAATCCGGACTGCCTGACCAATTCAGCTATGTTCACCACAATAAGATAAATAAAAGACATGTTTATCAGTGTACAGTACAGTATTATTACACCATTTGATTAATGTAGTGAAGGTATAACACAGTACAGTACTGCAATGGTAGTGAAAACAGTTTAAAAACCATTGGTGCAATCTGGACTAACGTCTGATATATCGGAAAAAGTCCGGATTAGCAGGGGAAAATCCGGATGTCACTTTTATCGGAATTTCGTATTTTTCGAAATGGTTAGGGCCCCAATTAGTCCATTATAGTGAAGTCATACTGTACTGTATTATTACTGAAGCTGTTGAACAATGAACATGGTATCAGTGGTCTCCCTCCCTGGCATAAACCCAAACTGCAACTCATCAATATTCACTCTTTCTCCAATCATACCTTCTAGAACTCTCTCCATTACCTTCATTATCTGATGTAAAAGCCTTATACCTCTATAATTTCCTCTTTACTGGGCATCACCCTTCCTCTTGTACATTTAAAATTACACTCTTCAGTCAATCATTTGGGACAAAACACTCATATATAATCATATTTATCAGGTCAGTGACTAACCTCACTCCTATATTGCCTGACGCCTTCAACAATTCAGCAGTCAACCCAGACACACCTGCTGCCTTCCCCATCTGCATCCTGCCTATTGACTTACTCGCAGTAGCAGCGCCAATCAAAGGCCATGGGCCAAACATTGGATCTGCTGGCTCCAAACCTTCCCTGTCCCAGTCAAACTCCTTATTCAACAGCCAGCTATAATGCTCTCTCCATGCTTCTTTAATATCCCCACTGTTCATCACTACTCTTCCTTCATCATTTTTCACACACTGCTCACCTATAATATCCCAATTCTCCCTCTTCACCTGATTTGCAACCTTAAATATCATATTCTTTCTTTCCAAATGATTTAGGTTATCAAGTAAAAGTCTCTGTGACTCAGACTTCGCCCTGTATACCTCTTCTAGCTCTACGCTTGGCAGCCAAGTATTCCTCTTTATCACCCTTCTTCCATTCCTGGAAAAGACTTCTTTTCTCCTTAACTGCAGCTTGTACACCCTCATCCCAACACCAAGTTACTTTATGTCCTGGTGGGCCTCTAGTCCAACCGAATACTACAGCAGTATCTCTAAAGAGGTTGTTCTTAAGGGCCCTGTATAGTTCATTAATGTCTCTGTCAATGGCTCCCTGTTCAGCCACCACTCTCCTCATCTCACTATAGAAAGCATCCCTTACTGCTTGGTTTTCCAGCTTCAATATTTTCCTCCTAGGTGCGTAAGTCCTCTTTTTCATCACTCGCTCTTTAAGTACCATGTCACATGTTAATAATTTGTGCTGCTGCATAAGCTCCTCGCTTCCTTTAACCTTAACATCCCTCACTAACATCCTATCAGCCCTCCTGACCAGGAAATAATCTATCTGACTGCTGTTTCCCCCAGACTTGTATATAATCAACCTACTCCCACTTTTCCTAAAATTTGTGTTGCATACAATCATGTTCGTTGCCTCCACAAACTTGAGTATCCTTTCCCTTTCCTTCTTTCTTGTCCCACATGCACATCCCTCATGTACTCCTTCATATCCTTGAGCTGCTTCACCTACATGACCATTTAAGTCCCCTCCCAAAACCACTATCTCATCGTCCCCCATACCGCCTACTATACGTATTAAGTCATTCCAAGATCTCTCCTTCTCTATATAGTAAAGAAGAGGGAACTGTACTTTGTTTTCGTCGATTTGGAGAAGGTCTTTGACAGAGTCCCTAGAGAGGTATCTCTCCTTCTCTATATAGTAAAGAAGAGGGAACTGTACTTTGTTTTCGTTGATTTGGAGAAGGTCTTTGACAGAGTCCCTAGAGAGGTGGTGATGTGGGCGATGAGAAAGCCTTGGATCGAGGAGTGGCTGGCTAGGGTGGTTATGGCCATGTATGTGGGTGCTCACACCCAGGTAAGGGTGAATAGAGATTTGAGTGATGAGTTTTCCGTGAGAGCTGGTGTACACCAGGGGTCAGTTTTGAGTCCCATGTTGTTTATCATGTCACTTAAAGCCCTCTGACATGACTTCAGTAATGGACTCTCATGGGAGATGTTGTATGCTGATGATTTTTGGTTGATTGCAGAGAATGAAAGTGAGGTGGAAGAAAGATTTAGGAAGTGGAGAGATGGATTAGGGCACATGGGCTTCAGAGTAAATGCAGATAAAACAAGGGTGATGGTATCTAGGGCTGGGAGCAAAACTGTCAAAAGAAGAGGGAGATTGGCCATGTGAAATTTGCCACAAGGGCAAAGGAAGTACACTCCATCTTGTGCAGTGTCCGCGATAAGTGGGTGCATAGGAGATGAGGTGGCATTATAGGTAGACTGCGAGATAATGCTGATTTCATGTGTGAGGTGTGTCAGGGAGAAAATGTGGAGATAGTCAGGTGTCAAAGGACTAAACTTACTGGTGAGTCTCTTGATTGTGTGTAAAAGTTTTGTTATTTGGGAGACAATATGTGGTGGGGGTGGGGTTGGAGCCTAGCTCTGTGGCTAGAGTGAGGAAAGGCTAGAAGTAGTTCAGGGAGCTGTTGCCTCTCATGACACTAAGAGGGCTCTTCCTCCATGCTGAGGGATCTTTGTATGCAGCAAGTGTTAGGAATGTAATGCTGTATGGCAGTGATTTTAGGGCAGCAAAGAAAGAGGATATTCACAGGCTCAAATGTATAGAAATGACAATGATTATTAGGTGGGTGTACAGTGTGTCACTGAGTGTGAGGCCTGGGGAGGCTAGGTTTACAATGGAAGAGTTGAGGGGTAGATTTGGACTGGAGTGTATTGGTGTTCTGATGAGGAGAAGTAGATTGAGATGGTTTAGGCATGTGGAGAGGATGGGGGATGATAATTGGGTGCAGAAAGTGAGCAGTGTTAATGTTAGGGGTAGGGTTGCGAGAGGTAGGCCGAAAACGACCCGGGACGAGGTCATTGAGTGTGACCTCAGGGATAAGGGATTGAATAGGGAAGCTGCCGAAGACTGAGCAGCATCGAAAGCCGCCATTAGGTGACCAAGCCGACACATGCAAGAATTTTGGAGCCTTCAAAAACGAAAACAAAAACGAGGGAATGACCATTAACTTTAACATGAACAAAATGAGGGATATAATGCTCTGCAAGGATATTCTTTATATTCTGCTTATATGAAGGAAATTAATTTCCATTCCAGTTCAATACAAGGTCTGTCCAAAAAGAAGCCAAACTTCAAACATCGCATCAACTAGCCTGCACAGCATGATCACGATGGGAGTGCTGTTTAGCAGCAACTCGACCTTTAGTCTATGTCACTTTGTCATCGAGGTACACATGCTTCTGTGAATGTGTGTTTAGTGCATCTCGTGATTTGTTGCAAGTTGAACAGTGGAAGATTTTGAAGAGCAACATGTTAGTGTGAAATTTTGTTTCAAATGGGAAAAACAGATGCCAATCGCATTGACAAATAGCAAGCTGTGACTCGTGAAAATCATTGCCTGACTGTTCACGAAGTTCCCAAAGATGTAGGCATTTGTAAAAGTTCGTGTCACATGATTTAACTGAAAATTGAAGATCCATTATCTTGCAGCAAAATCTGTTTCGTACCTGCTGACAGATAAGCAAAATAAGAGAACTGTGTCACTGTCAGTCAGGAGCTGTTTGATTGTTCAAATGCTGATGAAACTTTCTGAAAAATGTCAAAACAGGTGATGAACCGTGGGTGTACAGCTATGATGCTGAAACAAAAGGGCAGTCACTGCAGTGGGTTGGAAGATCATCATGGCCCCCCCCCCCATCCATCATCCAATCCTATGTCGCCCCACAGAGAAGCTCCCCCAAATAAATGCACATCAGAGTCGCTCAAATATGGAGGTGATGTTGATCATCTTCTTTTACTGGAAGGGCATTGTTTGTCATGGGTTTGTTCCCCATGGTCATACATTCAATAAAAAGTTTTACTTGGACATCCTGAAGCATTTGAGGGATGTAGTGCAAAGGAAGAGACCTGAGGTGTGGACAAACAAAACCTGGATGCTGCACAATGACAATGCACCTGCTCACATGTTGCTCCTTATCTGCAACTTTTTGGCAAAGCATGAGATGACTATCATTCCCCAGTTGCCCTACTCTCCTGATTTGGCCCTTGCAGACTCCCCCCCACCTCCCAAAGTTGAAATCCACCATGAATGGTTTCCGATTTCAGACAATATAAGAGAAGGAAGAAAATTCACCAAGTGCACTAAACACACATTCACTCAAGTGAGTGTACAGTACTTCCTGTTGGTGGTGTAAACAAAACTAGCTGAGGCAAAACAAATAGTTATCTTCACCTCACTTATTTAGATAGAAATATATTTAGTTTCACTATACCTTGCTGAGAGAAGGTTATAGGTATTTTCTTTCCCTACATATTGATAAAAAAGGAAAAAAAATGATGAACCTAAATTAGGTTATAATTTAAAAAAAGAAAATGTTACACAGCCGTGGGAGCTGCTGTTCAAGGCGACAAAAGTAGTTTATAAACTATTTACTCTGCCGCCTGTACCTTTGCTTCTACCTCCATACTTCTCTTTCCTCAATACTCCAGAATATTTGTAATTCCTGTTGGTGTTTAAAGAAGACTATCTGAGGCAAAATGAATACAGAGTAGTTTTTTCACTAAATCTTTTCATTTTGTATATACAGGCTCCAACATGCTTGCATGCATCAGCATTGGTCAACTAATGGGGACTTTCCATGTTGCTTGATCTCTGGCAGCCTCCCTATTCAGTCCCTCATCCCTGAGGTCACACATAATCACCTAATCCAAGTTTTTTTCAGTCTGCTTCTCGCAACCCTACCCCCAACGTTCACACATCTCACTTTCTGCACCCAACCGTCATCCCCCATCCTCTCCAAAACCATCTCAAACTACCTCTCCTCATCACAACACTAATACACTCCAGTCCCATCCTTCCTCTTAACTCTTCCACTGTAAATCTAGCACCCATAGGCCTCGCATTCAAGGACACACTAGATATACACCTAATCACTGTCATTTCTATATGTCTGAACCTGCGAACATCCTCTTCCCTTACTGCCCAGGTCTCACTACCATACAGCATTACACTCCTAACACATGACATACAAAAATCCCTTAGCACAGAGGGAGAGCCCTCTCAATATCAGGAGAGGCAACAGCTCCCTGAACCTCTTCCAACCACTCCTTACTCTAGCCACAGAGCTTGCTACAGCCCCACCTCAAGCACATAACATGTCCCTCAAGTAACAAAACTCTTTCACACACTCAAGAGACTCACCAGGAAGATCAATTTTATCATGCTTGACAATCTACGTATGCTCTTCCTGATACACTGTGCACGTGAAGTCAGAATTATCTTACAGCATATCTCTCATACCACTACATCTCTTATTCTATCATGCCTGACAATCTCCGCAAGCTCTTCCTGATACACTGTGCACATGAAATCAGAACTATCTTTCAGCATATCTCTCATACCACTACATCTCTTATGCAC
This sequence comes from Birgus latro, assembly GCA_018397915.1. Lineage (NCBI taxonomy): Eukaryota > Metazoa > Arthropoda > Malacostraca > Decapoda > Coenobitidae > Birgus > Birgus latro. Next base: position 4,987 of record JAGKTI010021161.1, on the reverse strand, counting down.
TCACCTATCACAAATACTGCACTAGATGGAATTACGGTAAAACCTCGATATAACGGACTTCAATAGACCAAAATTTGCTTTTATCAGACTTGAGGAGCTACCGAACTAAATTCCTATACAGTATATCGGAAAAAGTTCGATAAAGCCAGAACCAGTCCGGACTGCCTGACCACTTCAGATATGTTCACCACAATAAGGTAAATAAAAGACATGTTTATCAGTGTACAGTATAGTATTATTATATCATTTGATTACTGCAGAGAAGGTATAACACAGTACAGTACTGCAATGGTAGTGAAAAGTGTTTAAAAACCATTGGTGCAATCCGAACTAATGTCTGATATATCGGAAAAAGTCTGGATTAGCAGGGGAAAGTCCAGATGTCACTTTTATTGTAATTTCGCATTTTTGGGAATGGCTTGGACCCCAATTAGTCCGTTATAGTGAGGTCTTACTGTACTTCCCATGCCTTTGTGGGGGAGGCGGTGGCTCAATCGGTAGAGAGGTGGCCTGCAGTCCTAATGGACCCAGGTTCAAATCCCCTCTGGGGCAGGGCACAGTTTAAGGATTTGAATTTCATTAAATCAGGTCTTATTGATCTAACAGAAGACTCGCTGACATGTTGTAAAAATACCCCTGCTAATACCAATACACCAGTCTTGTACAAGACAGCCCTAGCACGTATTCAATATGGACGGTGGGTGTTAGAACTGAATTGGTGACATGTAGAGGTGTATGATATGTAGGAGGACTACTGGGCCTTGATAGCAGGCTGTGAAGCCTATGCCCAGAGTCAGACACATAAAAAAAATGCACAAGGCCACTCTCCCTCTTCTTTGATGGTACTGCCAACAACCCTAGATACCATCATCTTTGTTTAATCTCCATTTACTTTCAAGCCCATGTGCCCCACACCATCTCTTCACTTCCTAAATCTTTCCTCTGCTTCCCTTTCATTCTCTGCAATCAACACCAAACCATCAGCATACATCTCCTAAGGGAGTCCATTACTGACATCATGTGAGAGGGCTTCAAGCACTATGAGAAACAATAAGGAGCTCAAGACTGACCGCTAATGTACCCCAACATTCACGGAAAACTCATCACCCAAATCTCTGTTCACTCCCACCTGGGTGCGAGCACCCACACATATGGCCATAACCACTCTAACCAATCACTCTTCGATACCAAGCTTCCTCATTGCCACTTCACAACTTCCCTGGGGACTCTGTTAAAAGCTTTCTCCAAATCCACAAAAACAAAATACAGATCTCTTTTCTTTGCTATATATTTTTCATGATGCTGTTGAACAATGAAAACAATGCCTGGCATAAATCCATATTGTATCTCATCAATATTCAAATTTCTATAATCATATATTCCCGAATTCTCTCCATTAGTTTCATTATCTGGTCTCGTTTCTCTTGTATGCATTTACAGTCATACTCTTCAGCCAATCAAGTGAGAAAACACACTCATATATAACCATATTTATCAAATCAGTAACTAACTAGGTGGTAGGTGGTGATGACCATCATCTACTCACTTGATGTTGTGCTGCCTACATTTTCCTTCACCTTTATCATTCTTTTCTTGTCTGCCCTCTCTTCCTTTTTCTCCCATCTTTCCTGTCACTTTTATTACCCTTCTTTCCTTTTCAGGTGGCTTTACACTGAGTGACAAGTCAAACAGTTTCCTGTAAGCTAAAAAAAACCATTTACAACGCAGGGTGGTAACCATATAAGCAACCCATATGTGTTCCCTACATGTCAGCAAGTGGGTTAGTGGAAGGTTAGTGCCTCTCCCCATAAAACAACTACCTCAAAGATAAACGACCACCCTACCCTTTACTAGATTATGGTGTCTGGCTATAGATAGGTAGATAGATAGATAGACAGATGGATGGATGGATAGATGGATGGATGGATGGATACGCAGATAGAACTAACTCCACTCCTATATGTCCTGAGGCCTTCAGCATTTCAGTAGTCAACCCAAACACACCTGCTGCCTCCCCCATCTGCATCGTATTGCCCTGCTCACAGTAGCAGCATCAATCATTTAATTTCATTTTGATAGTATTATACTTTCTCCATGAAAATGTACTGAAAGACAGCTGTAGATAACTTCTTTTGCTATGTATTACTGTAGCAAAATAAAAAACAGTCACTGTGGCTCAAGTAGGAACAACCTAACAGAAGAAAATGTTACCCTAACTCAGGCCACGGGAGGTGTTTCTTGAAGCGATGAAAAATTTATAAACAATTACAGTACTTCCGCTGTCTATACTTTTGCTTCTACAGTGCAACCTCCAAAATTCTAGGTGCTTGTGTCCACGGACCCTTCTTGCTATTGAAAAATCGAACTTTTCTGTCCAACTCTCTAATGCAAGAGTTACCTGTTACTCCTAGCCCTTCATGTATGCAACATGTCAAGTCTGGAATTGTCTTCCTCTGTCTGTATTTGCTACTGCCTATGACCTCCAGTCTTTGAAACGCAGTGTGTCCAGGCATTTCGAAATAAGCAGATCTCGAATATGGCTCTCTGTTATCTTGTTTGTGTTTTTTCTTGGGGGGAACAATCTTGTGGGCTTCTGGCCTTTGGTTTCTTCTTCCTTTCATTAAAAAAAAAATAAATAAATTAAAAAAAAAATAAAAGGGTCTTTTCTTGCCATAATTCTCTTAGTTTAGACATGATTTTGACACGAGTTTTGCAGTATGAGTTAAAAGTTTGCATCAGGTAACCTGTTTTCCAGTGTAGTGTTTTTATAACATTGACAGTTTTTCTTTTGTCCCTATTAATTCATGGTAATAATACTCATTACTAACCATGAGGTATTTTTCTTGTACATTCTATTTCCTCATTTTCTTTATGTCCTTCTGTTCTAAAGTACTTTGCAGTTGTATTCATATTTAACATCCATCAGTAAATTAGGAGGGAAAATGCTTTTGTATTAAGTTCTTTATGTAAAACAAGTATATGAATATTTACATCTTTCACCACAGTCTTGCGTTGTGTAGTAGGTGATTAGCTGAGTCTCTCTAACACAACCTGATCGATACAGTGTGATGCAACATATTTCTTCACATATTGTGCATTGCTCACTCACAGAGTGCTTAATTTATCTTATATATGATGCATTTTATGGTAAAAGTACACTTATACAAGTCTGCATTACTGTGATCTCGCAGAAACATCGGAATCTCAAACAGTGATGAAATAGGTCTGCGTGCATGACGGTATGTGAAACAAGTGGAAAAGGATGGTGGAGGTTTACATTTACTGAGGAGTTACATGGTAATTTACTCAAATATAGATTCCACAGTGGTTTAAGTGAAACAAATCATCTAAGAGAAATATTTTCGGACACTGCTGCCTACTAACAAATCACGCTTACCGTTTTCGTTTTCATTTTTGAAGGCTCCAACATGCTTGCATGCGTCGGCCTTGGTCACCTAATGGCGGCTCTCCACGCTGCTCGATCTCTGGCAGCCTCCCTGTTCAGTCCGTTAACCCTTAAGTCACACTTAATGGCCTCATCCCATGTCTTTCTCGGTCTACCCCTCCCAACACCTCCCCCAATATTAACACCTCTCACCCTCTGTACCCAATTATCATCCTCCATCCTCTCCACATGTCCAAACCACCTCAGCCTACCTCTCCTCATCACAACACCAATACACTCCAGTCCCATCATACCTCTCAACTCTTCCATCGTAAACCCAGCCCCCCCAGGCCTTGCACGCAGGGACGCACTGCACATCCACCAAATCATTGTCATTTCTGTATGTTTAAACCTGCGAATATCCTCTTCCTTTACTGCCCAGGTCTCACTGCCAAACAGCATCACACTCCTAATACATGCTGCATACAAAGACCCCTTAGCACGTAAGGAGAGTCCTCTCAATGTCAGGAGAGGCAACAGCTCCCTGAACATCTTCCAACCACTTCTCACCCTAGCAACCGAGCTAACTCCAGCCCCACCTCCGGCACATAACGTCTCCCAAATAACGAAACTCCTCCACACACTCAAGAGACTCACATGCAAGTTCAACCCTCTCACGCCTAACAATCTCTACCTGCTCTCCCCGACACGCCGCACACATGAAATCAGCATCATCTCGCAGTCTACCTATAATACCACTACATCTCTTGTGCACCCATTTATCACAAACACTACACAAGATGGAATTACTTCCCACACCCTTGTGGCAAACTGCACATGGCCACTCTCCCTCTCCTCTGACTGTACCGCCACCAACCCTAGATACCATCACTTTTGTTTTATCTGCATTCACCCTTAAGCCCTTGTATCCCATACCATCTCTCCACTTCTAAAATCTTTCCTCCACCTCCTTTTCATTCTCTGCAATCAACACCAAATCATCAGCATACAACATCTCCCATGGGAGTCCATCTCTGAAGTCATGTGAGAGGGCTTCAAGCACCATGATAAACAACAAGGGACTTAAAACTGACCGCTGATGCACACCAACATTCATGGAAACCTCATCACTCAAAGCTCCATTCACTCTTACATGGGTGCGAGCACCCACATACGTGGCCATAACCACCCTAACCAGCCACTCTTCCAACCCTAGCTTTCTCATTGCCCACTTCACCACCTCTCTAGGGACTCTGTCAAAGGCCTTTTCCAAATCAACAAAAACAAAATACAATTCCCTTTTCTTTCCAATATATTTTTCCTGAAGCTGTCGAACAATGAATATGGCATCAGTGGTCTCCCTGCCTGGCATAAACCCAAACTGCATCTCATCGATATTCACTTTTTCTCTAATCATACCTTCTAGAACTCTCTCCATTACTTTCATTATCTGATCTAAGAGCTTTATACCTCTAATTTCCCCTTTCCAGGGCATCACCCTTCCCTTTGTACACATTTACAATTACACTCTTCAGCCAATCATCTGGGACAACACACTCATATATAATCATATTTATCAGGTCAGTGACTAACCTCACCCCA
>JAGKTI010021160.1:0-15894 GCA_018397915.1 Birgus latro | reverse complement strand
GTGGTAAGGCAGGGTGGGTCACAAGAGCTATAAACTATGGTAAGGAAGTATTAGAGGAAATACCACTGCCAAAGAAGAAATTAAGTAGTCTTTTGAATATATTAAAAGACAGATGACTAAGAATGAAGAAAGTTATACTATTTAAAAGGCAGCCTTTGTGAAGGAAGTTAAAAACGATCAGTTGGAATCAGAGACTACGAAATATGAAAGAAACTAAGAGGAATATTTAACAATTGCAAAGTTGCTTGAAACAAAATTAGCTAATACCACCACAGAAACTCAAGATGTGGAACTGCGGAGTAAAGCCGCACTGCCAGAAATTACTTTCCCAGAGCTTGATGGGGAGCAAAATTGAAGATCATTTTGGGATAAATTTAAATACGTAGTCCATGACAGAACAGACCCACACCCAGTGGGATGCTGATCACAAGATCTCTTACACCTGTATCAGGCGTTAGTGGGATCTAAATTTGCCTGTGATTGTGAGGTTTAGTTCTCTGCTACTGTGCCTCGACTTAAGGTTCTTGATCCTGTACTTCATGCTGGTTTGTGAATTTCTACTGGGGCTTTTAGGTCTTCCCCAGTCCCTAGCTTGTTGGTGGAGGCTGGAGTGCCTCCCCTGGATTTCCAACGCAATTCCTTCATCACTCTTTGCTGGAACCGCTTGAGACGCATGCCAGATATGCTCACAACAGTTTGTGTATCTAAGCAGTCATCTTTTAATTATTATGATTCGCATCCTCGTGCTCCATGTCCTTTTGGGTACAGGGTTAGACAGATTATGGGGGCTTTAGTCTTTCCATGCGGCCTGTCTGATCTGTCCAGGTTCCGGGGATTGCTCCGTGGTTGCTCACAGAAATGCGTTTCAGCAGGGTTTTTATTGGCTCTTAAGTCCTCTGTCCCGTCTCAAGTCCTTCGTCAGTTATGCTTGGAACATTTGTCTCTCCACAGTGGCACTGTCCCTGTAGAAGTAGTAGTAGTTGTTCCTTAGAGAGTCTGACCGATTAGCCCCAAGTCCCAGGGGAAGGCCACGGCCGAGACCGGGCTTTCCCACAGAGTTCTTAAGGAGTGTATGTTGTGTTGTTGGCGCAGGCAATTGTGTGCAATGCGGTCTTCCATAATGTGCTTAATAGTATGGGGTGCTGTGCTGCATCCTGGACAGGTGTCAGTCATGGAGTCACCCATCCTCTTCTGATAACTCAAGAGGGCTGGATGATGCCCACATCTTAGCCTGGCCAGGTGGACCCTTTCCTCACGAGAGAGGTAGGATTCAGAAGGATGGATATCAGGAGGCCGTGCATCCAGCTGTGTGTTGTCTTTAAGTGACTGAATGGAGCAGCGAGTGAGTATGGATATGCTTCTGGAAGCATGTTTGAGGCGGGCGAAGGGGGTGAGATGACAGTATTTGTGTATGATACCGTGTGCTGGGTGTTGTTTTGATATTCCTTGGTGTGTGTAAATGTGCTGCCACGTAGTGTAATGGATGGTGTGGGTTTGTGGAGGCTGTGGAAAGAATTTGTGTGCCTCTCAAGTCTAGGTGGTCTGTGACTTTGAGGACTTTGTTTTTTTGGTGTAGGTGGTCTGTGGGTGTAGTAGTTGTGCGGTCTGTGATTATTTTAGGGCCTTGTTCCGTATGGTCTGCAGAGTGTTTTAGTAAGGTTAGACGCCCAAGCTGGGCTTGCATAATTCATCACTGAACATATGTATTTTTTGTATACTGTGGTGATGGTTTCTTTGTTGTGTCCAAATGTTGTATGGCCAAGTGACAGTGCACTGAGTCTTGGTGCTAATTTATCTTTAGTGTTTGTGATGCGTTGTTTAAATGACATTAATGTTGTTACACCAACGATTTTGTGTGTGTGTGTGTGTGTGTGTGTGTGTGTGTGTGTGTGTGTGTTTGTGTGTGTGTGGTAGGGGAGTGTTGTTTATGGTGAGGTGTGGAATGTGACTGTGTTCTGCTGTCCAGTTTGTGAGAAGGGTCACCGTAGATTTGGCTGGGGCTATTTTGAGTCTGTTTGTGAGGAACCATTCGTGTAATGTGTTGAGGTACGGTTGGAGGATATGTGTGGCTGTGTTTGTCTTTTGGTGTGTACATGTGAGTGTTATGTCGTCTGCACAGGAAGCTGTATGCATTTGTGGTGTGTGGGGTGTGGGTATGTCGTGCATGTATAGGTTAAAGAGAGTAGGGAAGAAAACAGGTCCTTGGGGGACGCCGTTTGTGAAGTTTCTGATGTTCTATGACTGACTGGCGAATGTTACATGTGCACATCTGCCTGCTAAATAATTTGCCAGCCATCTTTTTGTGTTGTGCGTGATTGTGTTGAATATTTTCTTTTTGTGAGATTGTGGCAGGGGATGACATCAAAAGCTTGGCTAAGGTCTAGTACAGTGATTTTCAACCAGTGTGCAGCAAAGCAGCTGCAGGTTGCCGCTGGAGTTTTGAGGAAGTTTGATCCTCCCTCAAACAATGTGCATGTGGCAACTGTGACGTCTATGAGTATGACGCTTTCATGTGTCATGGTTTTATCAGTGCTGGGCAGGTGCGCAAGGACTTGCGCAAAGCGCAATTGCGCACCCTTGCGGTCCGGTGTATTTCGTTTACGCATTGCGCACCGCACGAGACCAAGCTCAATATTGCGCTTTTGCACATGAAAAGGCAGGTGCGCAAGCACAAATGAATTTGCGCTTGCGTACCTGCCTTGCGCACCTGTACTGTGGATTGCGCACTGTGCAATCCACAGGATACGTAGTCTTGAGAACTGCCCACATGGCTGAACAAGGGATGGGGGAGGCTTGGGCGCACGAGGGCTGGATTTTCTGGGGGAGACGGGGAGACAGGAGGATAGTAACACTTCTTAAAATGCTTCAACAGTGATAATGTATTTTAATATTTTTTAAAATATTAATATTAATGAAAAATAATCAATAAAAAATACATTATTTACCGTATGAAGATTAGGATATGCAATTCCTTACAAAAATCATTAAAACATATTATTTAAATATCCACAGCCTAATAATTTATTAGGCTGCGGATATTTGATTTAAATAATATGTTTTAATGATTTTTGCAAGGAATTGCAGATGCTATTGTATATCTGTATTAAATTATTAAATAAAAGGCCTTGAGAAAATGCAGATAAAAGTAAAACTGGCAACATCACATCCTTTGTTTCCCTGTCCCTCTCCAGCCTCCTCTCCGCTCACTCGTCTGTATAAACTTCCACGAGTGAACATCGACTTGCTCCGGTCCTACCGTCTTATTCACATTATGTGACGTAATTTGTCAGTAATGGATGCCCCCAGTACCAGGAGTACCGGCTGTTCTGCTCAGTCTTGGCAGCCAGATGCAGAGTGTGAAATTCAAATGACCGAAAAAGTGGAAATAAATTAGTTATTTGAGAGGAGCATGTCGAGAGACTGACAGATGAAGTGAAGGATTGTTGTGGTGTGGATGTGGATGTGATAGGAAGCTTTAGGAGAAACACATTAAGGTGTTTTGGCCATATGGAGAGGAAAGAGAGTAACGAGGAGAGTGAATGTGAGTGAGAGGGAGGGGGAGGCCAAGGATGAGATGGAGGGATGGAGTGGAGAGCTATGAGCGAGGGGTGTGTGAGCTGGGAGCAGGGCAGTGAAATGGCAGGGGACAGGGTGACATGGAGGCGATTTGTTGTGGCCAGTGGCCACCCCTTATGGGATTAAGGCGTCTGGCAATAGATAGACAGAATAATAATAAATAAAAGTAAGTGAGTATGTTAATTTATTTAAATATCTCAATACTTTACAGTAATTCCCACATATATGCAAATGGTTTGCCTAGCGCTTTGAAACATTGCTCAAGCTAAATATTAGATTGCACACTTGTGCAAGTTACAGATATTGGAAAATAATAATAATAAAGAAAAGTAAGTAAGTAAGCTAATTTAGGTAAATATCTCAATATTTTACAGTGATTCCCACGAATATATGCAAATGGTTTGCACTTGCACTTTGCGACATTGCGCAAGCTAAATATTGGTCAGACTGCGCACTTTGCACTTGCGCAAGGTAGTGAACTGTGGACTTCGCATTGCGCTTGCGCATCCATTTTTGTTTGCGCTGCCCACCACTGGGTTTTACGACAATAACTTTCATTAGCTGTATATTTATATTATACAGTATTTATATCCTTTTATCCATTTGTAAATGTTACGCTGCAAGTGAAAGGGTACGACTTCTCGTCCCTTAGACACGGAGCCTGGAATGGGGTCCTCTTTCTAGACCGGGTTGGGCTCTTTAAAGCAACCAATAGGAACAAAGTACAAAAACTCAGGGCAACAAACATTACACGTATATTACAATAAATCACAATTCTGAGTCAGCTACACTGTCAGGGAGAAAATGATAATGTATAGCTATGATTGCTAGGAATATCTATCGAGACAATTATCACGAGAGAATCGAGTCGTGAAATCAAGTAGCGATTTCACTTTTATGCTGGCTTACTTAGCCAATTCTCTAGAGTCGAGAATTTAAAAGCTTTTTCAACAGTACACAGCAGAAACTAAACGCTCAAGTAGGCTGTATTACTGTACTGTTGGCCTCTGAGAAAGTTAGTTTCTCCCCTTAACATTAAAAAAATAATGATAATAATAATAAACAGGATCTTGGCTGGGCCAAACTCCTAGCTGGCACAACGGATTTAAGAATTAATACCAAGAGCTGGCCTAAGTACAAGTCGTGACTAATAAAAGTAGTTGTGCTAACCTGGAGTAGCAAAAATGTACTAAATATGTGGGAAAATCAAACACGACTGTTACATTTAACAAAGCTCAAGAAAACGAACTGTAAATTTATTAAATACAAAAAAATAAATTTACGTTACATGAATCAATTCAAAATCAAAGAAAGGGAAAGGCACTTACTCAAGCACTCAGACAAATAGCTAAATAGCCCTAAGCCTAGGAAAAACAAAAAAGAAATACTAATCAGTAAAGATGAGACCGTCGCTGCTCTAGTCGATCACCAAGTTGGTGGAAGATTCGGGAAAACGCCGATACTGCAAGATTTCAAATCACTCGCATTGGGTATTGCAAACCCACTCTTCGTGAATGCTAAATGACGACTGACTGTGTTTGAATGTGCAACGTAAGGGACGTGTGAAAGAGGCGTGGCCAAGTAACGACTAGGGAGGCAAGGACTAAGAAATGACAGTTTGGAAATTATCGCTCAGAGGAATGCACTGTCTGTACATAAAGACAATCACTCGCGAAAGAATGACGAAAGTTTTGACAACTTGATGCAAATATAAGTACAGAAGTGGACGGTTAAGAGATTGAGCGAAATTTCATGCATTTCAGAACTATTCGTCACTCCTGCAAAATCAATCGATGTCACGATTTACGATACATAATTTCACGATGTAGAAAATTCGTGACATACACAATGGTACATTTTACAAGAAAATAGTATACACAGCAAGATAGGGCCAGAGGACTCTGTGACAGGGGGTGTGTAACTGGGGCTTGTTGTAGGGTGAGGCCCATCAGTAGTGGAGGGCCCAGGATGGCGGCCTGCGTCAGGAGGCCACTGGTCGTCGGGGCGTCCAGAGGGGCCTTCGCCAGGAGGCCGGGCTACTGGTGCTCATCTGGGGCCTCGTCAAGAGGCCGGGCAGCTGTTGTTCGTCCGGGAGTGGTCTGAGGGCCTTGACAGGTGGACGCCCTTCCTGAGGGGTCCGGGGGCTCGGGCCTAGGGGCTGGGCCCGAACAGGGAGAGTAGGCGCTCTTACCTATGCTTACTCTGCCTGCGAGGAGGTAGTCGCGTGGGGCTAGGGAGGTCTCGTCCCTGGGTCCTGGGGATGTCTCGGCCGGTCCTGGGGCTGCGGTCTCTCTGCTGAACCTGTCAGGTGTGGGCTGTGGCTGCTTGGGGTGGCAGATTCCGATGGTGGCTTGGGCCGCCGGGGGTCGAGGGAGGGAATGAATGAATGAATGAAGATGCGACATGGCGGTGCAACAGCAAAGGTCATATGCCGCCGAATACAAACAATAAAAGAAAATCAATATATATAATAATAAGAATAAAAAGCAAAGAGAAAATCGATGCTTAAAACAAACCGGCTATATATAAGAGACATAATAAAATACAAAGAAAAACGATGCTTAAAACAAACCAACAATATAAAAGCGACCAAAACTAAAAATATAATGGAAAGATAAGGGTTAAAACTAGTACATTATCATTAAAACACAAGCTAAAATATGGTAAAGCTCTATAGCTTGCGGAGAAGGCCAGAACGCAACACAAAGGAGAAAGTACTTCCCCCCATAACACAGGCCTCTTCCCCAAGCACTGAGGAGAGAAGGTACGAACCGTTGATGGCTCGGCATCTAGAAAGGTACCGCTGACGAAGGGCCCCAAGACTGGGGCACTCAACAAGGAGATGCCGCACAGTCAAAGGAACCAGACAGTCATCACAATAGGGAGGGAGCGCCCTCTCCATCAAAAAACCATGAGTCAGCCTAGTTTGGCCAATCCGAAGACGAGCCAAAGCTGTTTCCCACTGTCGGGACAGTCCTACATATCCCCCATCACCCAGGTTCCTACGAATGCTGCGGAGTTTGTTCGCCCCTGCTGCATCCCACCTCCTCTGCCAGCAGGAACGGACAGCCCCCACAGTGGCCGCACAAAAATCCTCGGATGGGACACGACAACTTGGAAAGGAAGGACGTGAGGCAGCAGCTCTAGCCAGAGAGTCAGCTCTCTCATTGCCCACGACCCCTACATGTGCAGGGACCCAACACAGTTGTACAGCGTATCCTAGCCTGAATAATAAGAAGAGCCATTCCAAGACAGCTAAAACTAGGGGATGTGACGGGAAGCCATGAGACAAGGCTTGTAAGGCACCGGCTGAGTCGCTAAAAATGGTAAAAGAAGCTGGAGGAAAGCTAAAAATCATTTCAACCACAACTAATATGGCAGTAAGTTCAGCAGTAAAAACAGATGTAGAAGGAGGGAGACTCCCACCACGGCTAAAATCACGAAAAATTACACCAAAGCCTGTCCCTGCTCGGGATCTAGAGTCATCCGTATATACAGGGACTGAGTCACTGTGAATAGAGGCATGTTCCAAAAAATAAGTCAGAGCTGCCTGTGAGGAAATAGATGCCTTCCTCTCGAGGAAGTAATCACATGGTTGCACTTCTGGCAGAAGCCAGGGAGCCACTCGGGGGATACGCATAGGGCAAACAGGGGAGAACTGGACACCTAACTCCCCCATTCAACCCTCGCTCTGTACCCAAACGGGTATGGATAGCGAGGATGGGTGTTATAAAAGGGGAAAAGAGCGACCTCAGAGGCAGCCTGACAACTCAATGAGCTCGGAATATGGTGAAGGCGGTGCCAACACTGCACCACCAGGGACTGTCGGCGGAGATCCAGTGGTGGTTCGTTTGCATCAACCAACAGACTTTCTATAGGGGAAGACCGGAAAGCCCCAGTTGACAGACGAATCCCAGCATGATGAACCGAATGTAGTGGTCTCAGCCGGGCCTCAGTAGCAGAAGAATATACCACACACCCATAGTCTAATTTGGTCCTCACTAAGGCGCGGTAAAGTCGGAGCAGACTGGTCCTGTCCGCGCCCCAAGACAAGTGAGATAGGGTTCGTAGAAGGGACAAGGCACGGAAGCATGGTAGGCATAATGAACGGATGTGAGGTACCGACGTCAGTCTCCTGTCGAAAATGAGCCCTCTGGCCATATAACCGGAGGTCTGGGTCAGGGTGAACACCTCTCAAACGGCAGAAATGTAAGGTCACCTTCTTTGTTGGGGAGAAACGGAAGCCGTGCATGATGGCCCACCGAGAGACCCTATCTACAGCGAGCTGCATGCGACGTTCAGCCACGGACATTCGGGAAGCTGCATACCATAAAGCCAAATCATCAACATACAGTGAGGCAGACACTCCTTCTGGGATAGAGGACACAATACTGTCCAATGCTACGGCAAAAAGGGTCACACTGAGGACACTTCCTTGAGGCACCCCTTCCTCCTGATGGTATGAAGGAGACAGGGTGCCACCAACCCTAACCCTGAATGTACGGTCACGCAGAAAATTTAATATAAATAGGGGAAGCCGGCCTCGTAAACCATAAGAATGGAGTTGTTGGAGTATACCAAACCGCCATGTAGTGTCGTATGCTTTCTCAAGATCAAAGAAAACGCACACCAGATGTTGCCGTCTAGCAAAGGCATCACATGCTGCAGTCTCAAGGCGAACAAGTGCATCAGTTGTTGAGCGACATTTTCGAAACCCAAACTGACACTGAGAAAGACATTCATTCCTTTCTAGGAAATACATTAGGCGTGTGTTGACCATTTTCTCAAATAGTTTGCACAAGCAGGATGTTAAGGCGATTGGTCGATACTCCAAGGGACTGTTGCCTGTCTTCTCTGGCTTCTGAAACGGTACAACAATAGCCTCACGCCAAGAGGTGGGAAGAGAAGATTCCCTCCAGATTTTATTAAAAAGGCTGAGGAGAAAGGACAAAGCATCCTTATCCAAGTGTCGGAGCATCGCGTTAGGAATATCATCCGGCCCTGGGGAGGTGTCATGACAGAGGGAAAGGGCAGATTGGAGTTCGCAAAAAGAGAATGGGAGGTTGTAGGACTCCACACTCCCTGAACGGAAGCCCAACACCCTTGCCTCCTCTATCTCCCGTCGTCTGGCAAAAATTGGTGAGGTAGTGTCTCCTTGACTGACTGCCGCAAAGGTAGATGCAAAAATATCGGCCACAGCTGCAGGATCACCAACAGGCTCACCATAAGACATCAGCACAGGGGACCTGCCTTGATTGAACTTTCCCGAAATCTTTCGCACCCTCTTCCACACCTGAGATATTGGTGTCTTTGAGTTAACAGATGACACATATGCCATCCATGAATCCCGCTTAGCTTGTTTCAGTACTCGACGAGCCTTAGCCCGCGCCCTTCTGAACTCGACAAGATTATGCTCCGTCCTGCATCTTCGATAACGGGAAAAAGCTAACTTCTTAGCACATACAGCAACGCTGCATTCCTCATTCCACCACGGGACAGATCGGCAGCGATACGTGCCAGAAGTTTAGGGAACAGCATGAAGGGCAGCAGAATGCAGACGGGAGGTAAAGAATGAAACAGCCTCATCATTATGTGGAAAGTCTTGGACTGAGACATTAATAGGAATCAAAGAAGAGAAAAGGGGCCAGTCTGCCTTATCCACTCTCCACCTCGGTAAATGAGAACAGGGACTAGACACTGCTGCAGTGAGAAGGATGGGAAAGTGGTCACTTCCATGGAGATCCTCCACAACCTCCCAGGTAAAGTCCAGAAGACAGTCAGGAGAGCAGATAGAGAGGTCAATAGCTGTAAATGAACCCGTTTGGGGATGAAAATGTGTAAACGCCCCAGTATTGAGCAGGGCAAGATCCTCATCCTCCAATAAGGATGCTAACAAACTCCCACGTTGGTTAGTAAAACAGTCACCCCACAAAGGGTGGCGACCATTGAAGTCCCCCAAGAGAAGAAAGGGCTTAGGTAACTGGCCAAGAAGGTTCTCAAGTTCTACCCTATTGACTGTTGTGTTAGGTGGTAAATAAATGGAACATACTGTATACCAGCGGTGGGCATACAATCGTACAGCTACACACTGGAGGTCAGACTGGAGGTGGACTGGCCGATGAGGGATGTCACCTCTCACCAAAACACCACTACCCCCGACAGGACCCTGGGTTGGTGTTGAGTACAAAGCAGTGTACCCATGTGGTGCAAAGGGGGTGGCAAACCCTACAAGAGTTTCCTGGAGACATATACACATAGGGGAGCAAGTCAGGAGGGTCAGCAGCTCCTCCCAATTACCCCGCAACCCTCGACAGTTCCATTGTATTATACTGGCTGAGAATGCCATAGTTCCCATAGTGAAGGAAGGATTAGGATGAGGGGCGTGAGTCTTGCCCCCCCAGCGGGTTTGGGTTTATGCTTTGGAGTTCTCTTTGGAGGAGCCCGCCCAGCACCAGGAACCCTCACCCTCTGTCGAACGGCCGAAAGTAAACGGGAGGACGAGGAAGTGAGCTGTACCACACTCTTTCTTGGAGTAGGCAGACCAGTTTGCTTGGAAGGCGGCTTGGTGGCCGCCTTTGGAGGCGGAGGACGGTCATTGCCCCCACCAGAAGCCCCAGAAGTGGAAGTAGAGTCCACATGACTCGAATCATTAGTGGAGGCTGTCCCATGCTTCAAATCAGAATCACTAACGAGCTGTTTAGCAACATCCCCAGGTGGGAACTGGGCCAGATCTGATTCATCATCTTCTGCTGTCATCTGGCTAGTTCCCTCAGCCTGCTGGGTAGAGGGAACAGGAGGGGTGTCGACGTAAGTGTCAACAACTGAGACCTTAGGTGGTCGGTCTTCATGATCAGAAGACTCAGAAGGACAACGATGACGTTTGCCAAGTACAGATGAAGCCTCAGGCTTACTGGGTAAGATGGGAGGAGTTTGGGCAATGTGGACATCTGCCACCACCATAGAAGCGTGCAAGCCGTCCACCACCGAAGTGGGGGTGGAAACAGTCGGCGTAGCAGTCAGGCTATCATCATGCACACTAACAGCGCTAAATGTGGGAACAGCATTCTGCTTATCACAAGTAGAAGAGAATTCAGAGGAGCCACGGCGATGCTGACCATGCACAGGAGAAACGCTGGGTGATTTGGATTTGTCTAACACCACAGAAGCATGTCGACCCTTTGTCAGAAAAATGGGTGTAGAAACATTAGTTGAAGGCGGGTTGCCATGTGCCTGTCAAGCAACAGGAGTTTCAGCAACATCAGTCCGCACAGCACGAGAGACAGGAACAGTAGATGGCACAGGTCGAGGCTGAGTCGTAGACACAGGACGCTGCACAGATGCACTGGAGAGGACAGAGGCATAAGAAACTCCTGGCTGGAAAAATCGAGTCTGGGCTCTCTTTCTTGCCTCAGGAAAGGAAACCTTGTCCTGGGTACGTATAAACAAAATCTCTTTCTCAAAAGCGTAGCGTGGACAATGTCGAGAGGAGGCAGCATGGGCACCCCCACAATGGTAGCATTTAGTGGGGGCCTGACAGTCACCATCATGAGAGGAGGAACCACAAGAAACACACACCTGGAAGGCCAGCCTGCAACCGGCGACAAGAGCGACTAACATGCCCATATCCCTGACAGTGAAAGCATCTCTTTGGGGATGGAACGTAAGGCTTCACGGGAAGAGATAACCAAGCAAGTTTCACATAATCAGGCAACGTTAAACAGTCAAAGGTCAGGAAAAGTGTCGGAGTTGGTGTCAGAACACCCTCAAGCTTTTTCTGCACCCTGTAGACGTTTACTACACCTGATGATCGTAGTTCCTCCAACAACCTAGTCTCTGGGTATCGAAGGAGTTCCCGGGAGTAGATGACTCCCCTACACTGGTTAAAGGTAGCGTGGGGTACACAAGTCATACTGATACCAGAGACAGAGGTCAGTGACTGAAGACGGGAGCTCTCTTCTGGGGAGGACACCTCAATAAGGAGGCTACCATCCCCTTGTGATGAGACCACAGGTTCCCGACCACAGGCAGAAACAATGGCACGATGCAAGTCGAAAATATCAGTGTCGAACACTGAGCCACCCACAGAGGGTTTCAGCACTAGGTACTTTGAAAAATTGACTTGCACTGTGCTTTCTGGGCCAAACCCCAGAGCCAAACCAGCCCGACGTGATTTTCTCCTCTTCCCAGTTAAACGCAGGGGCAGAGGAGGAAAGTCCCTAGGGGCCTGGAAAGGCTCCAGAGTGGCTATAATTGTGGTGCATTTAGAAGAACGTCCTGGGACAGAGGCCGTGTCGTCAACAAAAGTTTTCTGAGTCTGATCCATATGAACCAAAACAACTTCATTCCCCCACCCCTCCAGCCGCCATGGAGCCCAACAAGGGGAGGTCGTGTGCCAGGGATAACACCACTGGCGACCCAAGAGGTAGCGGGAGAGTATACGCGGGTAACCACCGGGGGACCCGGGCAAGGGTGACTCCAGGACGATAGGAGCCACCAGGTCCCCCAATGCCCACTTGACCCTAGCCAACGCATGACCAGCCGATTGACCTCTTCGGGCCCAACCAGGCCGCCCGTCTAACCAGAATAAGGGACCAAAGAGGTGTATTGCTAGCTGCAGGGCGCACCGTACAGCATCGCTCAACCTCCAGAACTCCCGTCTCCCAGCATTACGAGACGCCACGCACGTCAAACACGTGGGGAGGCGACAGTCCCGCCCTAGATAGCAAACGGGCTGGGACTAACATCACCAGCAGGCCTCCTCCACTAGTGATGTAGGGGGTGCTTGGTCCACGAGGCCGGCAAATGACGAACCCTACAAAGGTAGGCATGCCTCCAAAGTAGGTGGCACTGCCAGCCACGCTTCAAGCCCCGCCACCACGTCAAGAGGACCGACCCCCTGCAGCAGGGAAGTTGAGCTGAGAGTTCTTCTATCTTAGTTGTTAGGGTGAACCAGCAGTGAAGCTGCATTAAGGTGATTAATAAGTGGTGTATAATGGAGCACAGTAGTGCTGCAGGACGTGTACAAGAACATATACTTAGCCAGTGACCAGAAGACTAAGGTAAGCTGTATGTTATTATTTGTTGTAGGAAATGATTTTAGCGGTAGGTGGTGGCGACCATCATCCACTCACTCGATGTAGTGCTGCCTACTTCTATTGCTTATCTTTCCTTTACTGTGGCTTTACACTGAGTGACAAGTCAAATAGTTTCCTGTAAGCCAAGAAACCATTTAAAACGCTGGGTGGTAACCATATAACCAAACAATCCGTGCTCCGTACGTGTCAACAAATGGGTTGGTGGAGGGTTAGTGCCCCTCCCTGTAAAACAAATAACTGTCAAATGGCCACCCCTTACGGGATTGTGGCGTCTGGCAATAGATAGATAGATAGATAGATCTCTTTATTTAGTTTCTGTTTTCATTATTTTTTTGGTACATTTTAGGTACATTTGGTTCTGTCTTGAAAATCTGTTCAAGTATGTCTACAGTGGCACTGATGTCTAAAATGCGTCCATCCCAACGCTCCAGCTGAGTGCTGGTCTGCAGCTGCATCTTCCAACACCAGGATACAAGTAGGGTAAAAACATCCGTATCATCACCAAGCATACAGATGACCCCTTATCCTTTCTCAACTGCTTGTAGTAGGTAACTAACCATTGCCACGTTTGTTTCATCATGAGTGAATATGGCCATGTAATGCCGTAATTTTAAGGGTAATTTAAGTATAATTTAAGTTAGTATAAGTATAGTATAAGTTAACATAAGTGTAATATAAGTTAGTATAAGAGTAGTATAAGGTAGTTTAAGTTAGTATAAGTGTAATGTAAGTGTAACCTTGAACCCCTAACTATGTTTTATCTGCAATATGCAGGGGGTAATCATCAAATTCCATATTCAGGCTTGATCCCTGTTAATATTCATAATAAGTGATATTCTATTAATAGAGGAACTGTATAGAGCGATTATGTTAGTGTCTTTGTGCTTGGAGCAGTCAAATTCCCACGGTGTGTGGCAAATCTTTCACACACACACACACACACACGCCTGGGACTGGCATAACGCTGTCTCATTTCATCGATACTGGTCATAACTCTAAAATCCATATATTCCCCCCCCCTTCCTTCCTTACTTGTGTGAAGTAAATTCTCATATACATCAGTATTAGTAATATTCCCCCCTGCTGCTTTTGAACTGACTAGATAATGCCGTCTCCCATTCTCATCGATACAGAAAATAACGAGTGGATGAAGCTGACTGGCTCGCAATCCCTTTGTCTGTTGCCCGCTACACTGAAATTCTGCCTCTCCTTTTTTTTTTTTTTCCTATTACATGTAATTCGAATGCGTAATTGACTGGTCAGTTAGAATATTCTATCCTTTCTCTGTGAAGTGTTTAGCTTGATAGAGCTTTGTATTCACATGTATTTGTTTCCCCCTAAAAGCATTGATTATTCATCCACTTTAAAATATTGAGCCTATAGTATCGTTCTTTTGAATGTGGTATCTATTTATAAATAACCTTTGAGTTAATGTGTATATTCCAAACTTGGAAGAATATTTTGTGAAGGTAATATCTCGGTGAGTTTGCCTGACGAGTCCGTTTGAGACCGTGAGATTGCTAGACACACATGAGATAGTATTGTTTTAAATATTAGGTTAAGAGGTGAAATTAATATTCCCAGAAAGGATAAAGTTTAGTGTATCAGTGCCATTTAGGAGTGTTGGGTCAGTGGTGAAGATTATATATTAGTGTATGGTAGTGCTGCCTACTTCTTCCTTACCCTTTATTATTATTTTTCTGTGCCTGCCCTCCTCTCTTCCTGTTTTTCCCATCTTTCCTGTCACTTCTTATTGCTTTTCTTTCCTTCACAGGTGGCTTTACATTGAGTGACAAGCCAAATGGTTTCCTATAAGCCAAGAAACCATTTACAACGCTGGGTGGTAACCATATAACCAAACCATACGTGCTCCCTACGTATCAACAAGTGGGTTGGTGGAGAGTTGGTGCCCCTCCCCGTTAAACAAATAACTCAAAGTCAAATGGCCACCCCTTACCGGATTATGGCGTCAGGCAATAGAGATAGATAGATAGAGTATATACCCAACTGGGAAGAACACTGTACATATTAGTCTGATAATATCATCCCGAGAATTTATTCAGCTGTGGTGATTACACCCTTGAAATTATTGATCCTTGTTATATTTAGTCTGCCCTGTGATAATCTCAGTACGAAGAGAATTTATCTTTCAGTTTCTAGTAATTCATAGTATGTAAAGGAATCTATGTTTAATTAGATCTAATTATCTTGTTTCTTATATTTGTATGTTTATAATTAGTAAATATTAGGTTAAGTTTTCATTGAGTTTAAGACTTATTATTCCCTAAGGAGTTTTAATCGTGAGGTTGAGTGGCCCACAGGGTGTGCTAATATCTTACTGCTCACGTGCTCTAAACAGTACACGCTACCCTAGTTCTTATTCGCAAGACCCCAGAAGTCTTCATCCTTCTTTCTTGGGGGAATAATTTCCCAGCATACCCTGGGTGGTGGCAGCCTACTCTTTAAAACTCTGATTCTTACGGTGAGTCTAAAATTTCTATCATTACACTGGTGACTGGAGCGGTGGGATTTGTTAGACAGGCTTCAGTATTATTTTCTCATCATTTCATAAGAGCTAAAATTCGGACCTTTATGGTGAGTTCCCATCTTCACATAAAGGGTCTACAATCCTGCATGACAGCCTCATTTCTTCCTGTCACTGTGATATTATGACAAAGATTTAGTGTACACAGTACTTGGGTCAGAGCCTTCTTGATAGCTATGTTTTTCACTATGCTATCACGATTTGGCTGAGGGCTTGATATAGTGACATCATACTGAGTAGGGCCCTTGCCTGCACGATGCATCCTCTCATGATGTTTGGGTGAAGGCTCATCATACGGGCACACACCACTAGATCCCCAGAATGGTAGTGACTGAGGCGGATCTTCATGCTTATGGCAAGGTTTGTGGCAGATCCCTCACATTGCCAGACCACATGATACAGCAACTGCTGTCCATCAAC
The DNA here is from genome assembly GCA_018397915.1 of Birgus latro. NCBI lineage: Eukaryota > Metazoa > Arthropoda > Malacostraca > Decapoda > Coenobitidae > Birgus > Birgus latro. The sequence continues at coordinate 258 of JAGKTI010021160.1, read as the reverse complement.
AATCACTACCTCAAGATCCACAGGGTGTTGATCTTTCTCACTCAACCTGTCACCAGGATGGCCTTGTTCCCTCTCCGCAGTCATCCATACTCATCAATAAGGGATGAAGAGACAGTGCATTGTTCAGCTTAAATATTTGAGGAAGATGTACATCACGTTTCTGCCCAACAATCAATAGATTGATGCAGATGGCACCCATGCCATATACAGACTTGTCACTAACCTTGATGCTGCACTTAACCCCTAAACAGAGGGGCG
>JAGKTI010021159.1:0-15895 GCA_018397915.1 Birgus latro | reverse complement strand
CCCGCCCCGCCCCGCCCCGCCCCGCTCCACAACCACCCCGCCCACCCCGCCCCCACCCGCCCACTCCGAGTACAACACATGGTATGGTGCTTATGAATGAAAAACAAGTCCTGTTCCCCATTGTTACCGAGAGGGATGACCGCGACTGTCGACAGCTTGCCCCCCAACCAAACTAGTCTCTCCTAACAGACCGTAAACTGGTCCCTTCCCCCAGGAGACCGGTTGGGTCGGTCAGGTTGGGCCCTACTGTTATAGCGGTGAAGGCCCTGGTGGTGGTGGCTGATGACGTCACCACGGTGGGCCCCATACGCCCTCACACCGACCTTGCTGTGTCCTGCCCGCCAATTTCCGAGATGTTGTTGATCTGGGCATTTTTCTTTTTTACTTTCTTTTTCTTTTCTTAGGAGGGTCTTGGCTAGGCTAGGTTAGCTTGGACTGGGATGATACATTATGTTAGCTTAGGGGGTCTGGGTTAGCTTGTTAGGTGAGATCTGATTAGGTTAGATTAAGGTGCTAGGTTATGGGTTTCATTAGATTACGTCAGATTGAGGTGTAAGGATTAGGTTATGTTTGGTCAGGTTATGTTATGTTAGGCCTTATCTGGGAAGAGAATGCTTAGCGCGCACTGCTGAAATGACTGACTACTACTGCTACTACTACTGCTACTACCACCACCACCACCACTACTACTACCACGAGAATTTCTTCCCAGTGAAGTAGGGACTTTGATCTGCAAATCGATGGTGCAGCGGCGTAGTCTGGGGGATGCTTGTTCAGTGATTTCCATGCTTATCACGCCTGCTGAATGCCGTCAGGTGATGTAGTAACCCAGGGAATATTTTCATTTGTTCATTTTATCACTCATTATTTTTTCATTTATGTATTTTTTTATGATAGACGCTTGGGACTGGAGAGGTTATAGGCTACCTTCGTAAACTTCAGTATGAGAGAAGTCTTCCTTACGTTTAATAAAATCGTCCGGTAGCAGCAAGGACCAAAGAAAAGCGACGTCACACGGATCCAATGAGTTCAGGAATATCACTTAGTCTAGTGCCATAATCTACTCACCTCACCCATGATATGCCGTATTTCGCTTGACTTAATATTACGGAAACTTGAAACCCATGCATATGTATTCAGTATCACAAACGGTAGAGAAAGGGGCAAAAGTAAGCCTAATATTTCACCTCTTCCGCTCCTTTACTTCCATCTGCTGGCTAATATTACTAAGCTGAGAAAGGTTTCGTATATCTCTCTCTGTCTATAGATGATGCCTCCTGGAGAACAGTGATAAAGATGCTTCACTTCTGACTTTTCACACTCCTCTGCTGGTTGATAATCCTTGGCTGAGAGAGGTTTTGTAAGTTTCTCTGCACATGTGATTCTTCTTGGTCTGATGAACCACGAAGGAAAATGAGCATACAGGTGTGAAGTACCAGCCTATAGGTGATGTTCTTTGTCATGATGAATCAGGGAGCAAAGAGATGAACATGCCTTAAATATGAAGTAGTTGCAGTGGAATAACAGGCATTTTATTTTTTTTTCTGGCTTCGCTTTCCTTTAGCTGATTAGCATTTGAGCGTTTTTACCAGCGTTGAAAGGGATCATCAAGGAGTGTATATGAGTGAATCACCACTAAGCCAAGCCAGAGCCAAGCCTAGTCTCACTGTGTGTCGGATTATGATGACCTACATAACCTCAACCACGACACAAAAAGCCTTGACACATTCCTCCACGCTGATAATATTACTCCTTGCACAGTCAGACACAGAATTTCGCTTGGAATTCCACAGCGTCTACTTCGGCCATAGGGCAAGTCCGTCACTTTCCTCACTGAAGGATCATAACAAAGTGCATCATCTATGGGCTCAGAAACATACCTAGTTACTTTACACTAATGGTACATATGTCGTTTTCCTCCCCGACTCAACATATCAAAGCGAATCATGTGGGTAGCGAAATAAACCAAGTCTCACTTAGCTTATTGATACCAGCCAGCAGAGGAAAGTGAAAAGTCAGGAGCGAAGTATTGGGCGAACTTTTGTCTCACCTGTACTTACGGGTGCATGTCAGACTCATAACGTCGAATTTAGGGGAAGAAAGGTTCAAAAGAAGTCAGAGGGAAAAAGGCTGTGAAATGATGTGTGCAGTGCGGTGTGGGCAGTGTTTCACATTACAACACCGGCCCTAGCATCGGTATGAATTTTCTTGTTCAGATAGCTTTGTTTATTCTACTGTTTTAACTTAAGCAACTGCCATATATTTCACAACCAAACTCAGAGACTATTAACGCGATAATACGAAAACAAAATGACTTCCGGTAACAGTAAAATGGTAAGGAGATTTGTTTGTTCCGCAAAGTGGTTAAGATTTCTTTGGAATTCATCTCGGCCGTCCATGGAAAAGGAGTATAGGCAGAGGTGAATGGGCAAAGGTTGGGGCGAGTGAGCAGGAGTGATTGGTTGGGGGCAGGGGAGGGGTCGGCAGGGATGGCCGGGTCGACAGGATTGTGGAATGGGCAGGGGCAGGGGTGGGTGGTGCGTTTGTAGATACTCCCCCTCCCCCTCCCCACCATCTACCTCTCAGGTGCTTTACGCCACACACACCCACACACCCCCCCCCCCGCACACACTCCCGTCACAGGTGTGCTAATTTACGCCCTGGGTAAGTTTTCCATCACGGACGCTGTCCGTCATATAAGCTGTCCATCATCGGTGTTGTCTGTCCGTAGTATTGTCTGTCCGTAGTATTGTCTGTCCGTAGTGTTGTCTGCCCGTAGTGTTGTCTGTCCGTAGTGTTGTCTGTCTGTGGTGTTGTCCGTCACAGGTGTTGTCCGTCACAGGTGTTGTTCGTCACATCCCGCCGTCACACACCTCCCTCAGTACCTGTCAGACGTCCTCCAACACACACCTTCTCCGTCACACACATTCGACGTCCCTTCAGTGCGATGACGATTTCAATGAGCTTAGAAAGGTGCTCGCTGACTGATGATGTTACTAATCAGCTTTCAGTAATTATTTGCCAACGAGGATAAATTTCTTTTTTAAGTCACTCCGTTTCTCGCCTGTATCCGTCTCAGTAAGGAACACTCGGAGCGAAGTGGTTTTGCCCTTTTTACTTTGCTCAGATTTTCACGCTTTTGCAGCTTACACATGTAGATCAGTGGCAGAATATGACAATACTACGGCTCTACACCTTTTCCATAGTGCTTCTTGACTAGCACTAAGTTAGAGCGCTAATCTATTGCTACTGCTGAATACTGAAGACGGCAATTTTAGGCCAAGTTAGGGCAAAAGCACTATAATTATAATTCTCAGTCTTGCAAGGGATCCCCAGTCATAATGTTCTTACCACCGCCACGCGATTTTACTCAGCAAAACCCTCTCATGGTCGGGACAGTTCCAGTATTATATTCCTTATAACCCCAGACGATTTTTTTCCCCAGCTCGCGCGCGTGTGTGTGTGTGTGTGTGTGTGTGTGTAGGAGCCAACATTAATCGTCTTGTGGTAGGGATAGCTGTGGTATTTAACCCTCGTAGTGAAGGGGAATAGTCCTGAAGTGTTAGGCAATTGCAACCGCAGTGCACGTAGGGCGCCGCGTCCAGTTTGACAGAATCCTCATTAAAAGCCGTGCGGGGGGCTCACCTCCACCGCCACGATGAGACAGCCTCAAGGAGTCTCTCTCTCGGCATTTCAGGCTACTTTCATCAGTCTTTTCTTCTCTGCACATTTCAGGCACAAATAGCTAGGTTTGCAGACAATTATAATTTCCTGAAACGCTAATGTACACAGTGAAATTCCTGTTTTCTTTTCGCTACAATTTCATGCATATAATCGTAGTGAAACTGAAACTAGATGGCCTATGCGTGTTTTAAGGAGAAACTGAAACTGAGCTGCCTATGAGTGTTTTACGGAGAATCAAACTCAATTACCTACGCCTGTTTTAATACGCCAATCAGTGTAGTATTAAATTTCTAAACAGGCCCGAGTTAATGGGTCGTTAATATAAGTGATAAAGGTGTACTCAGGTGTTTTAATGGCTCATAAATTAGACAGGTGTTACTAGCTGCACCTCACTGTCTGTCTCACACACACACACACACACACTCACACACACACACAAATTCATTCTCTCTCTCTCTCGTTGTAAAGCTTGGACAACACGTGTACTCTTCTCACCTGCTTTGTGGTGTGTGTGTGTGTGTGTGTGTGTGTGTGTGTGTGTGTGTGTGTGTGTGTGTGTGTGTGTGTGTGTGTGTGTGTGTGTGTGTGTGTGTGTGTGTGTGTGTGTGTGTGTGTGTGTGTGAGCAGGGATGCGAGTGTGTTTGCCCTGTGAGTGAGGCAGCAAGCACCACACTGCACCACAGCCTGAACGCCCCTCCTCCGGTGCGCGGCGCTGCCCTCACCTTATACAGCCTCTGCTTTATCTGACTATCTCCCTGCATCTGACACCGCGATGAAGAATGTGGGGTTTTTGCTCGAGTAACACCTGATGCCATCGATACTCAGCCTGCTCCTCAACGCACACTTACAAATGAGCAGACCATGTTTACACGCCCACGGACACGCTTATGGGGTAGGGAAGGTGTGTATGAAGCGTGTATCCCGTCGTATTTGTGAAGGTATCGAAAATATTACACTCACTCGCTATGTTGGTTTTGATTTTGCTGTCCCGTCATGAGCCTTTCCTCTGTTTTTAACCCGCCCATGGTCGAGATAACTCTTGTGTTTTATTGGAGGTAATGCCAGACGATTTTGTTTACTTGAGAGAGTCCTAGGAAACTGGGTGTTTTAATACTATCTCAATTAACTCTCACATTTTTGGGAAAACTCTAGTATTTTATTTTAGGTCACGTCTGAGTTGTGTATAGGAACCTGAGAGTGTTATCTGTCCATCCCGTCGTATTACACACACATTCACACACACACACACACACACACACACACACAAACACACACACACACACACGCAATATAAAAAAATCGAAGCGTGATTCAGTTTTCCCTGTCCGTCCACGCCTCTTCACACTGTTTTTAATATTCCCGAGCTGGGTCAGGAGGTCGACAAGATGAATCCCCCAGTTCGTATTCAGATGTGATATAAATTCAGAGGTGGGCATGAAATATCGGCAAAATAAAGGCAGTGTGCGATATCGTGAAAAGGAGATAAAATTAGAAGATGAGTCTGGTCCGTAAATTTCCAAACTCACTTTTCTCTTTTCCACGAAGGTCTAAGTTAGGATAGGTTGAGTCAGTCTCCCAGGGTAAGTTGGATGGTTGGCTTAAGTTGGATTAGGTAAGTCTCATGGTTAGATAGATTAAGTTAGATTAGGTTAGTCTCGTGGTTGTATTAGGTTAGTCGAAAAGTTAGCTCAGGTCAGGTTAGTATAAGCTACAGTACTTCACTTTAAGTTGGCTGAAAACTTCGTCCTTTTCAGCTGATTTCCTGAGGTTCAATGGCAGAATATGAGAACACTAATTTTACATCCTTTCCTAAGCATTTGTTTTGGACGGAAGCCATAGTTAATTGTTAATCTCTTGTTATAGATAATTTTACCGCTTAATGAAGTGTATAGGTTTGATGAGGGATAGGTACAGTAAGCAAGATAACCGTGGGGGAGAGAAAACTTAAGGGTACGGTCAGGAAATGGCTCGCAGTTCTGAAATATAATGTTGGTTCGCTTTTGCATGAGTGTCCACCCATTGTTCCCACCTCGATATTCTCACCTCCTTGATAAATGACTCTGCGCACGAGAGGTCACTGCCAGACTGTGAGTTGGAAAATCTATCTGGATGTTATATATTTATCTGCTTCTCTCTCTCTTTCTTTCTCTCTCTCTCTCTCTCTCTCTCTACCTACCTAAATTTGAACAACTCGCGGCACTGGTAAGATCCACACAGCATCCGACCCATCATTCCAGACATTCACTAATGCCCTAAGTAGTAGTAATAGTCGAAGCCCCAAGTTCATTTGACCTGTGAACCCTGTGGACTACTGGCTGAAGTTCTCCTCTTCCTGCAGTCCACCATTCTCCTTTCGTATAGTGAGGGAACGAAGGGACGTTTATATAACTGGGCAGTGAAGTCGCCCTGTTATATCGGTGCCACCACGTGAAGGCGTCCCTCTCCAATACCCCTAGTACCCTTAAAAAAAATAACCATACAAGATTTCGTCATTACCAAGGAAATAAAGGGAAAGTTTCTCACAATTGTATGTAAATGAAACAGACACGTGAGAGTTCCCTTCCCACCGGAGAGGCGAAACATCCCTGTCATCCCAAGCCTCTCACGACTCCTGGGTATCCGTCCATCTTTTCTTCATGGCTCACTTAAGATTCCTATTCTTTTGGCTAACGAGGTTTTGTAGCACTTCTTCCTGGGCGATTTAGTTCTTGCTTGCTGAACCTTAGTGTTATCTTCAATGCTATTTTTAAGTGTCTAATATCGAAAAAGACTGGATCGCTTGTCGAATGTTTGGAGCTTCACGAGGTAGATTATGACAATGCCTAGGGAAGGGTTTACACTGCTCCGGGGCTACTTTGGTACACTCCTGGGTATTTGTGGCTTCAACCAAGTCAACAAGCGATCAGTTTTACTCGATCTCGCCACTAGCTCTTTGGGATTAGTGTGTAAAGGATTGCTGCTCTCCGCACCTTTCCCCTCGTACTGCGATCGTCGGATTTCCGTGGCTGGTCGTCGTCTGATCGTGTGTTGTCGCCCGCATTGGATAAGCTTATGCCATTTTTTCTTATTTATCTCTTCAATCTATTATCTACTTCAGAACAGACTTTTATTGTATTGGGAGTTGAGATGTTTATTTACGAATCTATAGTTTAATGTTTATTTCATGACTATAAATGGTGGTGTACACAAATGAAGTAATTAAAGTAGTTTAAAAGACTTTTCTTTTATCCTTACTCACAAAATCACCTTTGTTACGATCACAAGTCAGTCTAGTGTTAAAATACAACTAAAAATTTTAAAGTATAACGAGATCCCTCATACCTGTGGTCGTAATATTTGCCAAAATACGCACTTTCCGTCCAAAACACCATATGTTAGCGAAATAGGGATTTTTTAGTGCGAATATTTAAACCAATAACTCTAACAGAATGTAGACAATGTGCTAACCTCACGAAAAAGAAAACAGTGGGCAACACATTCATCCATACGAAAATTGATCCCTGTACATAAGTCAGCTATAACTGAAGAAAAGTAAAGTAATAAATAAGTGCAACATTTAATGACAAAGATCCACGACAGGAGAACAGGTAAGAAGGGGTACACAATTTTTTTTTTTCCCTATCATCTTCCTACGAGTTCCAAACCCAATAAAGTCTAAGGGAACAGCATGCCAGGTATTCGATTACCCTTTTCTCTCCCATGATATGAAGTAAAATAAGTTACTATAAGACTGTATTCATCACAGGAAGGACCTACGACAATGAAGGGGTGAATGAAGGCTACAACTAATATCTCCAGTTCTCAAAGTCTCTCGGAAGCTGAATAAAACTGTATGGAAGCATTAAGAACATATTAAGGAAGGCGTTAGTGACAACACACGTATTTTGACTAACTTCTTACAATTACATCCCATGAAAATCTCAGTCTCATCTCTAATTTCGTCCATTAATTGAAAAAAAAAATTGTAGCCTATCACACTTTCAAGGAGGGAGTCAATTTTTATGGGTCAAAATAAAATAATGTGAGGAGAGTAACAATAGGTCATTGTCAGCAGCTATACGACAATGAGACTGAAACGCAATATAGCAGACTCCTAAAAAAAAAGAAGTCTTAAATGTTGACCTTTCGATTATTTTTTCGTCAGGCTTTAAAAAAAAAAAACATACCAGAGACGAATCCTTACGTAATATTAACCCATTCACCCGTTCATCATTTCTTTTTTTGTGTTCTAGTTACATTCATGCGATTTTATCCTAGGAGAGATATTTCCAACTAGAGGGGTTAAATGCAGCTTAATTAACCCCTTTAGTGGGCGGTTGTCCCAAACTGCATATAGCCGTCCAGTAGTGGCAAGAAATCACTAAAATATTCTCATTAATCAAAGTATTAAGCTCAAAAATAGTACACCGGTTAATATCTTGAGGAAACTGCGGCTAGATACAAAATTAATGACTCAAACTTACCAACTTACCAACATTTTCCTCTACTGTTTTTTCACGTACTTTGACCTCATTTTCCCTTTTCCTCCCAACACACCTACGTCACATCGTTCACCATAATCATACTTTTATCAGGATATGGCTTGGTCAACTACATTCAGCTTTCCATTTTGCTTGTATTTTTTGTAGGTTTTTGTCCTTAAGTTTCCATTTCCAACTAGCACTGTCGTACTGAGGCTTAAGTATCATTGTTAACTGATGTCTCTTTCCCTTATTTTCACTCTCCTCTCATACTCTTACCGATCATAAAACACCCTTTACATTCTTCTCCGTCATGGCTACATCTGTTATCGATCTCCGACACTCATGCCCCAAACACTCGCTCTATTCTTTACCTTTCTAATATTCACTTTTCTAACACATTCCCCTAGCACATCTCGCTAACTCGCCTCCCTGACACATCACCTTGACTCTTGCCTTACCTCTCGAGTCTCTACCATATTTCACACACTCATCCCTCACCCTCTGCCAGCTAACATCCTCATTCCCCCTCTTACCGTCCCTCCATCCTTCACTCTCGCCTCCCCACATCTTTCTCACTCACGTCTTCATTCACATAACCCATGCCTTCTCTCCCCACACCAGACTATCAGTTACCTACACACTCTTTCCTCTCACTATCCCTCACGCTCACCTTCCCTCACACTCTCCACTTCCCCAAAAAACCCTCCTCTTATCGGGCCAATGAATCTCCAAGTTTTCACTCCACTGAAGCTTAAATGAGAACACGGTAAATTACAAAGAACGAGATATATATATATATGCTCGTTAAGTCCCGAATGCCGGAGAGGAGCATCGTAAGTCTGTCTCTTTGTCCAGGATCCAGGAGGTCACAGGGTCGGCGGAGCATTGAAACCTCCACGCTCGGGGTTCGATGCGGAAAAAATAGCAGGTTCAGATTCGCTTGAGAAACGGATAAGAAGCTTCACGCGTTTATGACTCCGCTAATAAGGGTGGAAAATGCCGCTCCGACTAACCCGAAAAATCTTGCATGCTCGTCATATATTTTTTTGCTTTGGTATATCGTGCTCGTGTCAGGAATATTTTCGAAATATTCAGAACGATTCATACATTGTTTCAGCGCTATTATCCCACCTAAAATACACACAATGCCTTATGAATAAAAGTTAGAGTCAAGTATTGTAAACCCCCACCTTCTTCTTGGGTTATCCATCAGAGTTAATTACTACAGACTCACTATTTCGAAAACCCTCCTTGCTGCACTGAAGAGTATTTCTGATCAAGCTGTCAGCAATGAGTTAAATAAGTACCAGCAAAACTAAAGGCTAGGAGGGTTCTTCTGTAAATTTCAAAGTTCAAGAGTGAATAGGTATGTGCAATACTGACTTCATGTGTTCTAAGGTCCTTGCAAGAAGAGCTAGCAGGACAAGCCAGGACAAGGGAAATTATGACAGTTTAAGTAAGGTAAGACAAGAGTTGATGAGGGAAACGGGGAACGAAAGGCAGGATAAGGAAGAAGTGAAGGAAAAGAAGGGATGGGAAAGACAAGTAGGCAGTGAAGAGAGAGAGAGAGAGAGAGAGAGAGAGAAGCAGGGCTGGTGCGAAGAGAGAGGCACAAGGAAAGGTAGGGACGGACAGTGCAAGAGCGAAAGACGAGAGGGGCAGGGTAAGAGAAAGACGAGATGGTGAATGTAGGTAGTGTACAGGAAGATGGGGCAGGCTGACCAGGGCAGGGCAGGGCAGGGCAGGGCAGGGCAGGGCAGGGCAGGGCACGGCAGGGCAAGGCAGGGCACGGCAGGGCAGGGTATAAATAGGCAGGATAGGATAGGACAGGGCAGGTCAGAGAAGTACAAGGCAGGCGGAGCAGGGCAGTGCAGTGCAGAGCAGGGTAAGGTAGGTAAGGACAGGGCAGGGTAAGACAGAAGGGCAGATAAGAGTGACAAATGATGGCAGGGCAGGGCAGGGAAGGGCAGGGCAGGGAAGACAGTAAGTAGCAAGTGAAGGCTGGGTAGAAAATTGCAGAGCAGGGCAGAATATGGAGGCTAATAGAACGGTAAATGATGGCAGGGCAAGGCAGGTTAGGACAGGGCACGGCAGGCTAGAACAGGCCAAGGTAGGGCAGGGCAAAGTTGAGCAATGTAGATCACTGGAAGGTAGGGAAGGGCAGGGCAGGGCAGAGAAAATGGGAGGGCAGGGCAGAGAAAAGGGCAGAGCAGAGCAGAACAGTACAGGGCGGGGCAGATGCTGGGGTCGCTCAAGCAAACCACATCGCCCTCACCCACTCTGCCTTACCTATCCAACCCCATGAATTCACCTCATCCATCCTGCCTCGCCTATCCAACCCTTCTGCTACACCTCATCCATCCTACCTCGCCTATCCAACTCTCTTCCTCCACCTCATCTATTGTGTGTCTCCTATCCTGCTCTATCCATGCTTAAACTGCTTCATTCACCCAGCCTCACCTACCCTGCCTCTCCCAGCCTAACCCATCCTACCATATCACCAAAGTACATCAACTCTGCCTTGGCCATTAATTTCCCCCCCTCTAGCATTAATGACTCTCGCTTCCTCGACTCATTCTCAGATGCTTCCCGCTCTACCTGAACCCACAAACCCTTAACTACTGCACAGTCTGGAATTCATCAGGGTAAGTGTTCAGTGGATGAGAGGCCAGAAAGACACACAACAAAGGAATTATCCCCCTAAATCAGAGGACACCATCTTATTCCCCTCCAGAAAATTTTTATTCAGCTTGTGAGAGATGTTTCGTACTGAAGGGGTCTGTAAATGCCACACCTAACTCCCCCAATTCGAAAAATCTTTCCTAAGCCTCAAAAAAAAAAATATAATAATCTTTTGGTATAAAACAGAAAAAAATACAAAGAACACGCACGTAGTGAGGGAGTGCCACGTAATAGCTACAAAATATCATCACTGCAAAGGAGCACAAATAAATGTGAATGACAGAGGTGAGTAGGTGATTTCTGAAGAGTTCACTCTCTCATTGGGTGGCAATATCGAGATTATTATATTAAAGTTATGAGGAATGTCTACTGGTGATAGGAGCTAATGTAGGCTATATCTAACACCTTCAGTTATAAATTTTTCCATAAGCTGACTAAAAACGTCTGGAGAGAGCAAAAATGAAATTACATATTAGGCACGGCTACACGCCCCGGAATTAAGGCGCCGGTGTATAGACATTTTTTGAACACGACAATCTGGCTGCGACGCAAATATGTGTTACTGAGGAATAATGAAAAGAACCACGGTGCTCTCAAGATGAGCTACACGTAAAGTGAACAGTAAATGGCTTCTGTTTACTGCCACCTCAAAAATTTAGTATCCTCTAACATTGTTTTTTTTAACATGACAGTACAGTAATCTCTCTAATATACAGTTACCAGTCAAGAAACGGTTATAAGCACCAACAGAGGGTTGATGAATTCTGGGGATTGAGTAGTTTGTTTATCAAGTACCTGGTTCAAATGACTCAAGAAAATTATTTGCAAACTTCGGTACGTAGTTTGATGCCGGTCTCAACACTGTCCCCCTTCTCCTCGAGACCGCAAAGTGAGTGTGGGCTCTGGCATGTGGGCTTAACCGAAAATATTTACAGCTCACCTCTTCAGTTAATTGACATTTTTTAAAAGTTCATTCTTGCTTGTTTCAGACGATTATATTTAATGGAGAAATTTCTTATACTGTAGGGGGCGCATGTAGCCTTCATTAACTGCTTCAATGCCATGCCAAGTTTACGTGCTTTTATTTATCGATGGGGAGAGACCTGGCAGCGAAGTAAAGTGCCCACTCATGACGAACGACTACGGTGTGGCTGTTGGTGTTGGCATACGGTGTGCTTAAGGGTGATGATTACGGTGTGTCTGTGGGTGATATGTGCTTGCGAGTGGGCTACGGTGTGTCTGTGAGCGATACGGGATTGTGGGTGAAGCTACGGTGTGCTTGTGGGTTATATGTGCTTGGAACTGATGACTACGGTGTTAATGTGGGTGATATATGGTTGTGAGTGATGCTTCGGTGTTTTTGTGTGTGAAACTACGGTGTTAAGTGGGGTGAAAAATGGTAGCCACCCCTCTGACCACACGGCGGGAATTAGAGGTGACGTGAGAGGCTGTGTTCTGCTAATGGGGGAAAGTAATGAAAAATTATGGAGCATGAAATGATGGAGATTAAAGATGACTAATAGTAAAGGGCAAGATAAATTATGGAAGAGAGTCTAATGGGAATAATATGGCCGCCAGAAAAACGATAATTGTTTTGTTGCACGGCAAGTGCATTAGGTGAGTGGATGCATATAAAAGTATATTAATTTCACGGATTTCAGTACTTTCCATCTTGCACGAGAGATAATTAGTATATTTATCTTGATGCAATTTTAGTTTTAATTCACAAGAACAATATTAGAGAGCTCCAGCTAGGTCAGACTTCCAATCAATCTCCATTTCTTGTCAGGGAAGAAGAGAAATAAGCGTTCGTTCAGCTGGCTTCATCCAACAAAATCAACCCTTTGTCTAGGGGGAAGAGGGAGTCTGTGGTATACCCTCTCCGTTCACCCTTTCTTCCCTATTCTTCTTAATTTTCCTATCCTCTGCTTTGCCTCTGCTCTCTGCTCCTCCTTACCGCTCTTTCCTTTGTTATTGTGTCAAGCTCTTCTGTGCCTTTAGTCTTATCCGAATCATCCGCCTCCTTTTACCGTCCTCTTTGTCATGCTCAGCTGTGCTTCTGCTCAACTCTCGGATACCCTTATTCCTTGGTTTTCTATGCTCTTTGCCGCTCCTTTTCTCTAACCTCTCATTCTAGCTTGTTCTCCATATTCTCGTGTTATACGGGCGACCTAGTATACTTATTGGTTGCTCTTTAATACGTACCCTTCTCTGCTCTCATCCACCCTTTCCTTCCAAATATGTCAACAGCCTGTGTAGCATTTCTCTTCTGCTTTTCGCTTTTACCTCTTCCTAATTTACTCCTGTTCCGCCATGCCCTTGTATCAATCTAACCCTCCTTCCTACCTTTTCTTTCCCCATTCTGCCATGTTGCGCCCTGTCATACCTAACCCTCCTTCCTACCCTTTCTTTCTCAACTCTGCCTTGTTCCACCCTACCATACCTAACCCACCCTCTTACCCTTTCCTTCCCCATTCTGCCATGTTCCGCCCTGCCATACCTAACCCTCCTTTCTACCCTTTCTTTCCCAATTCTGCCATGTTCTCCTCTGCCCTTGTCTTTATCTAACCCTCCCTCCTACCCTTTCTTTCCCAGTTCAGTCATGTTCTGCTTTCCTCAGTGCTGCCCAGGCCCGGCTAGAAGCACCCCCGGGCCACCTCCAGCGTGACCCTCGACTTGGTACGCATCACGTAATTCCCCGGCCGTCTTCTGATAGTTTGCTGGGGAAGGATTTACGACGATCCACAATACCGATAGGCAATTATATGGCGTTATTAGAGGACGTTTTTGGTCTGAACGCGCCGAGTTTGCTGTATCGAAAACACAGAATATGCATCGAAAAATTCTGAGTTCGGACCTTATAAAGTGAGGGTGATTATGCAAGGGCGCGTATTAAGGTAAAGACAACACTATCTTGGTGGTGGCATCTCAGTGCCGGCACGACCTCTTGGTTTATAAGAGTGTTTACATGTATACAGTACAGGGAAATATAAATATAAATATATATATATATATATATTAACGGGCGAGAGGGGAAAGTTGGTGTGCAGTGATGTGTTTGTGAGTGTTGTGAGCGTGAGAGGCAGGGTCGTGGAGTATGGGTCCCTGAGCGTGACTGATGGTGGTGTTGGCATCCCCTGACGCGGTAATCACACCACGCTCTACCACCAACACCTCACACTCACACCCGCCTTATTCACGCTAAAGGTCAGTTTCACAAGCCCGTACGGGTGGCACAGGGCAGCGTGGGGCCCTCAGGGTGTCCTCAACATCACCCATTTTTTGCACCCATGCTTCACCCACCAGCCATTACCAGACAACTGAATTGGTATATTCGTAAAACCGTATAAGGGAAAACTCCGACGCAGTCCAACATTTCTCGTTAAGTATAGTTGTGTCTTGTTTCATGCCAGATGAGATATGGAGTGGAGTTCAAAAGGCTGAGAGATATGTGTACACGCTTGTTATACTTCCTGGACTGCATTTTCGGCTAATTCGGCCATACTGCCATCACACGTTTCAGGCAAGTTAAGCAGCTTCATATATCTTTTCTGAGCAGCCAACTTTAATTTACTGCAGCAAAGAAAACTAATATCATTTAAAAATCTGAAGTGTACTCAAACGACGGGTGGATATTGCACGCCCGCGCACACACACACACACACATATAGCCTACATATACAATGTATTTCTATCTGTTATTCTATATCGCAAAAATAGCTGTCCTCTCCACACTAACCTATACCTATCGAACTATCTATCACAAAAAGTCCTTGCCACAATAACTCACGTGTACATTCAATGCACTTCATCAGTTACGAAATATAACACCTTCCCGTAGCCGCTATCCTTCCCCATTTTGGTTAACACGGCCCTGCTAACCCACCTCCACCCCCTACACCCAAATATACCTGTTTCCCGGACACAGGTAATCCTTCACTCCACCCCCAGCGCCAGGTGAGGGGTGACCTAGGAGTTATACAGCCAAGGACAAAATTATGCCCTCTGTTCCATTTCGTCTACTTCACACCTGGGGCATGTCCATCACCTTCCTCCCTGATGTACAATATCACAGAAAATTAACCATAAACAGAGAAACACAACAAGCTTCCCTCAGCCTCGGAAGGTGAACCGGAGGAAGGAAATAAGAAACACAGGAGGTGAAATATACGGCGAGCTTTTGTCCCCCTCGTGTACCTGTTTCACACGACACAGGTAATCCTTCACTTCGCCACCACCTCCAGGTAAGAGGCACCCAAGGGGGGATTACCTTAAATGGCCCCACTCGCTGTTAGTGATCAATTAACCCATTCAGAACGATGACCTCATTCTCCTAACCCCCTCAGTGCCATGACGTCTATTTCATTTCAACCTTTTTAAAATCTTCAACATGTCTTCTCCTTTTTACATAACTGGCTTTTCAGTACGATGACGTCTTTTCAGTCTACCTGTCTTTTTAAATCTCTTCAATACGATTACTTTATTCATCCTTTTCTACTACTACTAACGCTGCTACTACTGCCGTTACTACCACCACCACCACCACGACTACTACTACTACTACTACTACTACTACTACTACTACTACTACTGCACCAGCGTTTGGAAGGGAGTGGATGACAAGCCGCTTCTTCACGTACCACATATTAGCCAATCCCACGGCACACACACACACCACCGCTACCTAATCCCCAGTGAATGGCTAATCCCTGCACAAGGCCGGGATGCTGGGATATAAATTTAGGCAAGACAAATGCTCACACTAACACAGGCCAAAGACGAACCTGGAACTATTACTGGAAGGCCACGAATGGGCTTCAAAAGTATCAGTGATTATGATGATTATTATTATTAGTCCACTTTAGTATGATGAGTATTACAATTTTTAGTCAAGCATTACTCTCTCTCTCTCAACTTTCGCAACGTTCCCTGGGCCTGAACGTAATGTCTTAAGTACGTTTCACCTGACGTGTACTTTGTGGCGATGTGATGAGTCATGCCCATCTCTCTCTCTCTCTCTCTCTCTCTCTCTCTCTCTCTCTCTCTCTCTCTCTCTCTCTCAGACC
>JAGKTI010021158.1:0-15896 GCA_018397915.1 Birgus latro | reverse complement strand
TTTCTAACCTTGCCGATATTAGTCCATCAATGTTTGTGTACGCCACTTTCAAACTTTTTTCATCGTTTTTTATACTCTCGTCTCCCCTTCCTTCCGTCGATACCACTTTCTCAATTTCTGGTCCATAACTCTCCAATAGAACTCTGTCTTCTCTTTCTCCGTTCGTTGTTCGTTTTTTATCTTTGCTTCCTTTACTAACTCCTTTAATTTAGCTCTTTCCTCTTCATTTGCATCTCTCCTAATCCAAACATTTTTAAACCCCTCTTTCTCTGACAATTTCCACGTTCTACTTATGATTTCATTCACTATTACTTGGGACTTAAACTTTACTTTCAAGGGCCTTGCCCCACCATCCTCGTACTTTCCTAACCTAAACACTTCTTCAATCTCTTCTTGGGCTTCATTGTTTCCTTCCATAACCACTGCTATTATTTCTTTAGCCTTGCTCAGTTCCTCTCTCTCTCTTTCGGATCTTACTGTCATTCGTTTTTCTTTTATTCCTGAGATTATCACACATTTTTTCTTGTCTGCTACATCCCTGACCAAAGATTCTCTACTTCTTAGTACTCTAACCACTTCCTTCTCCACCTTTTCCTTACTTTGTTGTTCTATGATTTCCTTCAAATTTACATTTCCTTCCTCCTGTATTTTCTTCCACCCCTTATGTTGCTCCTTAATTTCCTGAATATGCTCATCTTGCCTCCTCGATTTTGATTCGTATTCATCTAGTTTACTTTTTATTCTGTCCCTTTCTTCTTCCAACCTCTTATTCTCCCTCTTCAGCTGTTTTATTTCATTTGATGCGGATTCGTTATTCGCCTTTAATTCTGTAACTTCTTTTTCTTGTTCCTCACTACGTGTGGTAACTTTTTCCAGTCTATTCTGTAGGACTTTGATCTCTCTCTCTTGCTCTATGGTCCGTTCCTGCAGCTGCTTAATTACTTCCCATACCTTTTTTAACTCCTGGACATTCCTCTCCGCCGTTTTCTCTACACCTGCTACTCTTGTTTGTTGCAGCTTATCACTTCCTTTGCCTACATTTAGCTCGGAGAAGCCCGCAAATTCCCCCTCGCCAGTTGTAAACAATCTTCCGTCTCTCTCCGCCATGATGCAACCATATGGAAACTTTCTTTTTCACTTTGTCTTGTATTTTTAGGGCCGAAACTTGCGTTTTTTTTAAACTAATATCCGACGGGACCACCACTCACGCATTCAACCACATAATCACAATAGGCTATCTCCTTTTCGCTGCTAGTTCTGCGATTATTTCCCCTCGATCCAGGAGCAGCTCCGTGTGTGTGTGTGTGTGAGACAGAGAGAGAGAGAGGGGGGGGGGGAAGACAGATGTTGGGGAAGGGAGAAGGGAACACGACCAGAAGAAAGAATGCAGAGAGGGAGATGTGCAAATTTTGGAGGAACACTCACCTTATATATATTACTCTACCATTTCTTTAGAACCAATCTTTTTTATTTATTTATTTGTTTATTTTGTTTTATTTCCTACTGCTCAATTTAATGTCTTGACATAGCTCATGTTTTTTACCTTGGCTGACTTCTGCATCCTAAAAATAATTTGCCCAGCACTTCATTACCTGTGGCCAATTATAAATTACCACACTTCAATTCTTGGCTGAATTCTGGATCCTGAATTTAATCTGATATGCTGTATTTCAACACTGCAGTATCTCTGACGAATTATGCAATATCCGTATTGCATCCCTCACAGTATCATCACGATGATACCCTTCACATACCTCCTCTAATGCTAGGGATTGCAATCGAGCTTTGCAAACAAGGGTAATTTTTTTATTTTGATAGCAATAAAAAAAAAAACGAAAAATTTCCTCTGTTGATTGAAAGACTGGTGTCAAGTTATTCTACTGCAAATGGAAAAATATAAGCAAGTACACTCTACTGGATACCAGTTCATAGCACCAGTTCACCATCCATTCCCCAGATGCCTGTTTGGCTAGTCCACCACAGCCCAACTCTATCATAGTCACACTTTATCTTAATCCAACTTTATCCTGGATACACTGAACTTGGACACACTAACTCTGTTCAGCTCCATTCTGGTTGCACTATTTATGTCCAGCTCCATCTTGATCACACTATCTTTGTTCAGCTCTTATCTTCATCACAATATCTATTCAATTCTATCATGCTCACAATATCTATTCAATTCTATCATGCTCACATAATCTTTCTCCAGCTCTATCTTGGTCACACTCTACCTGTTCAACTAAACCTCCTCATAGTCTCATGTTCTTTTCCAACTCATTTTGGTCAGACTCTATCTCTGTCCAGCTCTATCCTGGTCACAGTATCTCTGTTCAGTTCCTTCCCCACCACAATATACCTTCATCATATTCTACCTATGTTAACTCCTCTATCTTTGTCACACTACATTTGCTGTCTTCCAGTCCTATGTCAGAAAGCTTACCAATAAAGAATTTTATATTTTTAAAAATGTATCAATTTTCATTCAACACTCCATCTATCATTCTGAAAGTCTATCTATTGGTCTGTCTCTCTAATTGTCTTGTTACCAGTACAGTATTAACTTCTTGACAATATTCTGCAGAACAAATACAAACACATAAAACAAACACAAGCATACATAAACAAAACAAACATGCATAATTACACACACACATAAACACACACAAACAAACAAATTCCATACCAGTCCACATTCCTGCATGGCTACCCTCTAATAAGGGCTACCTTTGTCACAAAAAAACTTCAGGCAGTGGTCAAAATAAAACAGGAGGCATTATGAAGGGATTACTTGAGACTGTTCATAATTAACCCATTCAGTGTGAGGTCTTCTTAAACTACACTATAACCACTGTATGGTTATAATAACTGAAATGAAGCATAACAAATTAATCACTGGTCTGGCCAAGATTCGATCTCAGGCCCTCACACTTCAGACACGCACACGTTATACTGAGCCAAAGAGAGGATCCCCGTTTTGCCTCTAGTCAATGCCGGCTTTTATAGACCCATTACATCACTCTCTTCTCCCCTTGGTGATTAATCTGATGAGTTTCGAACACACGGTAGCGTAGCATCGGAGGCCATCACTGGGGACGCTGAGGACCACACCGAACAGCTCATCCCCAGGATGTAAGGACTAAGACACTGTCAGCTAACCAACAGCATCATTGCCCTCCAAGCCTCGCCTCGCATATTACCGCTGCCACCAATGTAATAACCAAAATAAAACTTAACAGATTAATCACTGGTCTAGCTGAGATTTGATCTCAGGCCCTCGCACTTTAAAAACGCACACATTACCACTGAGCCAAAGAGAGGATCCCCCCTTTGGCTCAAGGCAATGTGGGCTTTTATAGACCCCATTACATTGTTGCCACAATAAAACTGAAAATTATCATATAATGAGATGTTTCTTACAGCTTGCAACTGTAACTTACGAAGCCTTGCACTCTTTGTGTTACTGCAAAGGAACTCTCCCTGACTGTTTGTTTACAAACTCAGTCTTCATTTCAGTTTGAAACAGACTCATTTCAATTCATCTGAGGATATGCCATCATCCAGTTTTACTCCACTTATCAAGAGGATCATTCTCGTGTTATTGCATTTCATTCCCAATATCGCCTCTTTTACAGGTTTCACAGTCATACACACTCCTAGAATGAGAAACCAAACATTTTCTTCTCAATTCCAACAAGAAAACATTAAACTTCAGCATACATCACAAGCAGAAATAACTGTCACATCCATTTCTAATATGCAGTAAACTGAAGTCTGTTGTCTACAGTCATGTCACTGGTTAGGTTATTTTGGAAGGTATGTACCGTACCATGTGCCCTAACAGGTCAGGATATAATATCCCCAAAACAAAACCAACTCTCTCCATCTCATGACCCAGCCACCTGGAAAAGATCATTAGGGGATTCCAATAAATGTGCAGCTCCTGAATTGCTCTCAGGGGCCATGTATACTTTTTAAAATATTACAGGGATTTCACTGGATAGATTGTTAATAGTTCTCCCTCTTTCGTGCTTTTTCCTCATTTTCTAGATTTAACTCTCCCCAGCCTTAGGTGTGGGGGGGTTGAATTATGATGATGATGATGATACTTACATGGATCAATAAAAAGAAACAGTTTTGATTTTTAAATGTTTAATAAAAGCTATATTGACTATTGATCATGAACAATATATACTGTACTGTATTACTATGCATTACCATTACAGATAAAACAACTCAGCTACATTTCTTTGTTTACAACACTGTTTTTTTTCAGTTCTATGATGAAATACTTTGTTAAATTATCCATTCATTAAGAAAAGTTATTCCCCTTCTTATTAGTTGTGAGTACTCATACTTGACAGCTGATGGACATATCTGGCAGGTGTATGTGAAGCACATGTACTGCATAAAGAAATTTACAAGAAAATATACACAGATAGGTTGTGGCAGGCTTGTGAGGAGGAACCAGGAACAAGAAATGCAGAGGCCTGAATAATGTGTATGATCACTGCACTAAGCATGCTGTAGACAGTTTTCTCACTTTAATACTTTCTCTTTCCTTGTTTCTGGATATTCTCTTACCCCATCACTTGATGGAAAAAAGGGTCTGAATGATGATCAGCACTTCCAGAGCCTATGAGTGCTGTGAAGAGGAGGAAACTACCACTGTGGGCAAAAATGGGTCATATGTACCATTCTTCTCAAACCCTCCTGGACACTGTCCTGTATGGAAATCTCCAGACTATCCAAATTCAGTATGCTCGAGGCTCCCCTGTGGGAACCCGGTCAAATAAAAAAAAAATGCTTTTGGAAATATGGGCCAACTGTTCTGTGGAGAAAAAAGAAATCCTACATCACTTCACTTTGTGATTTGTGTAGGTGAGTGAATCAGCAACCATGCTGTGTGATACTGGCATATGTGCAAAACTTTTGCTTCTCAGCTAATCAACATAACAGACATGCGCCTCACTGCCAATCAACACACAGTTTTCCACTCACATTTCTGGGCACTATGTCTACCCCAATTAATGAACTGGTCAAGCATACTTCTATTACGTAAATTTAAAAAACTGTAAAGGATATACAGTATACATATTTTTAAACATCACCATATCCATATTTTTCATAGCAATACTATGGTGAGAAATATGATTTCAGCTTTTTTTCCTTTTTTAGCAGTGCTTTATGCAATAAATGCAGTTTCCCAATGCACTCATATTCCTACATATCTGTGTATTCCTTAATCTAATCTGAGGTCCTCTTGCCACAGCCATCCTTCACATGATGCAATGTAGGGTAATACCAGACAGTTATATTGTACAGTACCTGTATATATTATGTCATGAATGGAGAAGCTGTTACTGATTATACACAAAAGTGCCTGAAGGTCTGTTTGCTATTGTGAACTAAAGAAGATAGAGTACAGGGCAACACACGAATATACTGTATAGTATATGCATTATTACAAGTAACATTCAGCACAGCAGTTAGCAGTCTTGTCCAAAGGAAAATTCATCATCATCATCATCATCATGATATCATCTATGATGCTCTGCTCCCTCCTAGAACTCCCCCACAGGGAATGGTTATATCAGAACCAACTCAAGGCTACTCTGTCCTTGCACACGTCTCACAGTCTGTTGCTCTGGCTTTGATCATACATAAATAAATACACTCCACTACAGAAAGGTGTCCTGTGGGATTAGTCTGGACAAATTTTTTATCACCATCATCATCTGTCACTTCTTACTGCTTTTCTTTCCTTTACAGGTGGCATTACATTGAGTGACAAGCCAAATGGTTTCCTGTAAGCCAAGAAACCATTTACAACGCTGGGTGGTAACCATATAACCAAACCATACGTGCTCCCTACGTGTCAACAAGTGGGTTGGTGGAGGGTTAGTGCCCCTCCCCGTAAAATATATAACTCAAAGTCAAATGGCCACCCCTTACGGGATTATGGTGTCTGGCAATAGACAGATAGATAGATCATCATCATCATCATCTAAACATAATTTCCTATAATTTCAAAGAAACTCTCAAAGGTCCAAAATGAGAACACCATAAAAATAATTCTAGAAAAAGCATTAACAAAATGCCCACTGAATACAGCCATTTATCCATTCATTTACCATCAAGCATTCTCCCAGTAATATAAGCATAAGGGGCAAACTCACCACATTACATCCATTTATTGATCAGCTTAGCTATACGACTGGGTTATGTTTGTGGAAAACCAATTGGATAACAATTGATTGCATATCAAATGCAGGGACTGAATAAGCGAAATTCGTGGGCAAACAAAATGTTTGAATTGCATAAATGAATGGTCACATGACGCTTGATAGTAAAATGAGGGTAACCCATACTGCCTCCTGTAAGTTACTGTCAGCAGTGACCATAGTAACTCCATGTCTTTAACCTTCCATACCTGCAGTTGTTTTATGCAATTTTATGCCAACTTCCAACATAAATTCTTCTTCCTCTTTATCAACTACTTATCTTTTCTTCACTAACTACCTAATGATGATAAAGAGTCTACATGTAATGGTCCTGTGCAACCAAGTGGAACAGCTGTGGCAGTCACCCAGGAGCCAAATTTAGAATTTCCCTGCACCTTGTCAGAGAAGGACCTTGGTCCAACCCTGGTGAGGTGCTGTCTACCATGAGAGGGCACTAGATCCCTATATGGTGTGTGTGCTGTTCTGTATGACGGCCCCACAAAAGCAGTCACAGTACTTACCTGTGACTAATGCATCTGCTTGGCCTGACAGACTGAAGCTAAGCAGCAACAACAGTAAGAACTAACTTCTTTCAATTTCATCTCATTTCAGTGCTATACTCCCATTCAGCATCTTGGCAGTACTGTATTCACTGTTACAGCACCTCTTCCTTAGCACTTTATTCTGTCTAAGGCATATAAATATCCTATTGAAAATAATTATACAAATTCTGTTGATCTTAAACCTATATAAATAATATACTGCACACGAGAATACAGTATTAAGAAGTACTGTGGAGAACACTTGGCCAAGAAAGAAGTGCTACATGGCCAAGAAAGAAGTGCTACAAAGACTTCTATGCTCCTCAAAGTATGGCCCCTTGTATTAACCACCTCCAGTACTCTACACAAAGTCACTCATCTCTTTAAGACTATGTAGTGTGCAGGCAAAAAGATGTGTGAAGTGAAAATAAAGACTTAATTCATCAGCGACTCAATAAAATAGCTTTAAAGAGAATAACTTTAAATAAGATGGCTTATATAACACACAACTACACAACCGTGGTACAGTATACTGTATATGGCGACCCACAACAACTGCTATTACCTCCACTATCGCACCACAGTGCAAATCCATCTGGTTAATTTGTATATCTAGTTTCCCAAGTGACTCATTTTATACGTTATGAGAAATCTTCACTTCCTCCGTGTTAACTACTTACTGAGATTATTCATGTCGATGCTGTGGGGGGGGAACTGAAAACACAGCACTGCATCATCATATCATTCAATCAGGACATGCATATGAATCAAAGGAGACAGTAAATTCCACATCCGGTATGGACAAGTGAAAAACGAACGTAACTAGTAAGAAACAGTAACTTACTGCTATAGCTAGTGTGAAACAATGACAGCATGACAGAGGGGACAGTGTGCTCTCATGGTCATATCTTGCTCCAGGGCTGAGTGCTGGCACAACTGGCATGTCCACACTGCCGCAGCGTCCATGATTGGTCGTCCCGTTACAATGCACGTTGCAAAACGAGTATTACAACTAGGACACACACTCACCCTGGGAGGGGGAGGAATTATTTATTATAAGTTTTTCATAACCATCCATCACCCCCATCATTCTGAAAAGTATATTGAAGGTGAAAACAGTTTTTATTCAATACAGTATTTGTATACTGCACTATTTGGTAACTGTTGCACCCTGAGTATTATAAGAATCCTGGCTGTGCCTCACAGTCCTAACCATCTGCCTGCATATATTTTTTGGTATGTTATTAACAGATACACTTCACAACATCATGCAACAGTACTGCTCACTCACCAGTCTGGAATCATTGTCTCACAGTTGGTACACTCGGCTCGGTTGCTGCGAGAGTCCTTGGGGCTGTACTTCATAAATATGCTCATGGCCAAGTCTTCATATGCTTCCTTTTTTGCTGCAGTAATCTGTGCACAATGCATGGTAACACTTCATTAATACTAGTATCTCTCTATTAGCTTAACAATCATTAACCCTTTCAGAAGGATGAAATTTATTTATCCTTGTTGTGGCCCCAGGCTCATCTGGATGTGAACCTGGTGGGCTACAGGATGCAGCTGCCCTTCTCCTGCAGTCCACAATCCTTTTTTCAGGGGACACGGAAATAGTTAAGGTACATTTGTACAACCATGGATGGATGTATGTACAACCATGCAGTAGAGCTGTCCAACAGTATTGGTGCCAACATGTGAAAATGGTCCCTTTTATTAACATCATCACAACATACTGTATTCAGCTTTGGGGAGGTCACAAACGGTCTCCAGTAACCCCTACAAGAAAGTGATATCCATTTTATTGTAGACTTCTCACTACCCAATAACTTTGCTCACTTTGGGGGAGACTTTTAATAACAAAAGGGTTAAATCACTGTATCTGGAAACATCTACAGTTATACATGAAAATCCAGCAACATTTTCATTATCATTGCTCTTCCTTTACTTCTTATGAAAATATGAAAGGAGTATGATGATTTCAGAAACAGAAACAAGAAAACATTCTCAGTAAGGGCAGACCCCATTATGAGTCAGGAGTGTGTTGGAAAAACTTGATCTTTTTCCATACAACCATTACAGTTACTAAAGGAAAAATGGCAATTCAACTTTGGGTATAGCTACGCATTTTACTGGATAATTTTCTGTATTTTACTGCAGGCTTAGCAGTAAAGATCATCCTCAAAATGGTGGCATATAACAAGGCACTACTCTGCTATTAAGTATTCAGTAAATCCATATAAACTGCCTATCACTGCTGCCTATAAAGCTGATTTGCCAGTTTCCCACAAGTTACAACACAAATTGTATGGAAAGAGTAGTGATATTTTCAAACACATCTCCAACATATACCAAGGACTTCATCATCATCATGACTTCTTTCCAGCCTTACTGTACAATAAAACATGCAAGACCACACCTCTGGAAGTGCCTCAAGCTTAATGAATGCCCGTGAGCAGGTGGCAAAGGCTCTGTTGGCACACGAGGCCAGAGCCAGCAGTCCATAAATGTCTTCTCCACTCAGCACACCCTCATATTCTCGTAAGTGCAGGCAGGTTTTCATCGCTGCATCAACGTACCCTGTGGTGGGATAGTTCAACATCAACATCATCACAACCCTATTTTCAACTATCTTAATGTTGTGGGTGGACATCATCATCAATGATGTCAATACCTGTATTATCATTACCCTTATCATTACCATCATCATAACCCTATTTCTCACAATGTCAAGAAGGCAGGTTGACATCATCAAGATCATCTGACTAAAGTACAGTACACGTATTTCAATGGGATAGGTAAAAATCGTCATCACCATCATAATCCAACTTCTATTTCAACAAGATGGGTAGGATCCAAAAATAAGACAGACAATACAAAAGCAGAAGAGGCTGTTGACAATGCCAAGTGGAATGGACCATACATCTACTTACTCAAAGCTCAAGCCTCCAAAATTCTCAGTTTCATTCCACAGCATATAACATTAACACAAAGTTTCATCTTTATGAAAGCCATGACACCAGAAGTACACTAAACAGTGACTGGTATATGTGGTACATTACTGAAAATAAGAGTGTGTGGAGTAGTGATAATTCTGGAGTAAAAGTGGGCATGAATCTAGGAACTGTCTTGAATTCCTCTCTGTTTTTCATGGTGCTCAAAGAGCTACTACTGGATTTCAGTTACCACAGGAGTTGTGTACAAGTGATCTGGTATCAGACTGCTGATAGGGATGAGGCTGCTGTGGAGAAATTTCGGAAAGAGGATTTCTGGGAACTCCCCATAGACCCTACAATTTTGCATAGGGGTATAACAGGACAAGCTGTGATGCCTACTGCAACTCGCATAAATGCTGGAACAACACAAGGTAGCTCCATAAGATGTGGAGGACTAACCTTCATAGAGCTGCCGCTGAGCCAGGAGGAAGAAGTGGTATGCCTCCACACCTTTCCACGGGTTGTCAAGGACACTGACGGTGTTCCCACCATCCATGTCCCCCATCAGGCTTCCACCATCCTCGAACAGACCCATCAGAGCAGCACTGCGACTCCCACCCGCTGCAACAATTTATAATCACTACCACTCTAACTTATTTTCTACTAAATCATGGGGTACGGCCATGTATGCTTCATACATGTAGTGCTCACTGTTACAGACCTTCCTTCATGGCTGTCTTCATCCTGGTATTGTGATCCTGTACAAGCAGAGCCGCCAGCAGGTACAGTTTCTTTACTCGTAGTGGACGCGCCTTCTTCTTACCCTCTTCCTCAGCAATCTTAAAAAATAAATAAACATATAAATAAAAAATGGATATATATAATTATTAAAATAATAATAATCATCTAATCAATATGCTGAATACTTTTTACTGCAGCAACTATATACTGCAGGTTTGTGCAGATGATCTCTCTTTCTTTGTCCACGTTTCATGAATCACATCATTTCTTGCCCTCTCCACTCTCCACACAATCTGTCAATAATCCTATCCTCACTGCTTTAACTCTAGACTTCTGTCTCATGCCAAACCAAAGTCTCACACCTATTTATTTGTGTGGGTACTGACACTCCTTCACACAATCCTCTTAAAGTTACCACACTCAGACGTCTGCTCTATACCAAGGCCCTCATAACACCAGCCACTTTCCTTTCCAGTGCCACTCTGCTTTACACTTCCTTTGCACATTTACCTCTCTTTTCTATCATTGCACTCAAGTATGTTATTTAAGCTTTAAACTCCCTCACCCATTCAATTCTCTCTCCATTTACTCAGAAATGCCGTCTTTCTTAACAATCCTTAAGAACTGTAGAGGTGGGAGAAACAATCTATTTCCACATTACCAGCTGCTATACTTTTCAGTTTTATCTTCAATTATAGTAATCTAAAACATAATCTCAAAGTACAATACAATATAAACTATCAAAACATCAAAAAATAACAATGAACAGTACAGAGGCTGGCAACAGGGGGTGGAAATGGGTAGTTCTTCCCATTAACACCATTCAAATTGAATACTGTACCCTATACTCCATGATCATTGTGAATCCAACATATGCTTACAAAACATTTATGTTTTAAAATAACTTCCTGAAGTTAATGCACAAATCCAAGACATTCTCTATATAACAAACAGTCCAAACAGAGTGTTACAGAATGCATCATCTAACACTACTATACACACATACAAAGTGCACTTATAGAGTTTATATCCTCCAGAGCAAAGTGAAGAAATACTATCAGCTGAGCCTGCCTAATCAGT
The DNA here is from genome assembly GCA_018397915.1 of Birgus latro. Taxonomy (NCBI): domain Eukaryota; kingdom Metazoa; phylum Arthropoda; class Malacostraca; order Decapoda; family Coenobitidae; genus Birgus; species Birgus latro. The sequence continues at coordinate 4,373 of JAGKTI010021158.1, read as the reverse complement.
GCTACATTAAAAACAGATATTATGCATGTATCATATGGTATGTTTGTGCTGCACTACATACAAACTGTCCAGAGTATGGTACCTGATACAAAAGTCTGGCTGCATCAAGGAGTTTATCTGCCTTGCGAAAGAGTTCAATGGCCTGGAGTTTGTTGCCCTTCTCAAGGAGGTGGGAAGCATAGCGTGCTAAAAGGCCACTGATCTCTGTCACATTGTGCTGCTTAGCCAACTCCACTGCCTCGTGCCACTGGTTTAGCCCCACGCATGTGTCAATGGCTGCCTTCACACGGTTGCACTGCAATAGTAAAAAACATATAAACTGTGACAGAGAGAGAAAGAAAGAAAGAAAAAAATCATTGTCCCAACCTCTTTCCACTTAGGAATGGGGTGGGACAGGGTTCAGAAAGGAAAGACAAAAAATGATAGAGGGAAACCTAATCAAGTAAATCAAAATGACATAAGAAAAGAAAAAAGTAAACTATGACAGAGAAAAATGGAAAATGGTAGTATTAAATCCCATATTGCCACCTTGCAGGTGTAGGCAATAACTAGGCATTGGAGGCTAGGTTACTGCAGACCAGCACAATTAAGGGTACATGATCAGCTCACTTCACCTGATTGAACCTGTGCAAGGCCATTGCTCAGGCTCATGTATTCACCATTAGACCACACACATCATATTCATATGAAAGTCCTTGCTCTATATCATCTTTTTTTTTTACATTATTTTTTGCTATAAAAAAGAAGACGAAGAAAAAAAAACATTAAAGTTCCACTACCACCTATAAAGCTGATCTGCCAGTTTCCCTAGTTAACAGCACCAGTTGCATGGAAAACAAAGCAATATTGTGGAGTACATCTCTGATCTAAATAATGAGAAATTAATTTGCTCTGATGCTAAAGAGGGATGCCATCATATGATGGCACTGATGTACCTGGAGGGCTCCACTGCCTGGTTATACAGATGTCCCATAACTCCATTCCTATCCTCCTGAAAGGAAGATAGTGAACTGCCAGAGGAGTGCAACTTCAACCTGCATAACACCAGGTTCACAACTTTATAGTGAATCATGGGCAACTTAAGGTGAAAAGATACTTCACTGGCAACTTAATAATGAAACAACAATAGGTGAAACAGTTTTAAGCATTTCACTGCCACAGTGTGTCTCTGCTAAATAAATTCTTCTTCAGTCAGTGAGAATAAAATACAGCATCTAAGTCTGAAAACTGCAGTTGTTTTTGTTGTTGTTCCCCAAGGTTCATCTGAATGTGAACCCAGTGGACTGCAGGCTGATGTTGTCTTCACCTGCAACTGAACATCCAATTTTGGGGATGACAGTGGGGGAGCTGAGAGACATTTGTATATGGATTTGTACATCCATACAAAGGATGTATCTGGTCAAATTCATACAACCAAACATCACAGTGAAAGGATTATACAGTATGAAGACTAACTGTACAGCTGACCTTCATGTATGCAGCCACTGCCTGCTGAGACATTCCCACACTGGCAAACATCTGAGCCACCGTGGGCAGGAGGGTGGATGTGTCTGGTAGCGAGCGCACAAGTGATTCCAAGGCTTCAAAGTCCTCCAGCTGGTAGTAACACTGACTCAGCATCTCATGGTTGTGAGCTGACTCAAAATGCTTCACTGCTTCATCCCTGAGTTAAAGGCTTCAATTACAGACATAAAAAACAGAGATGGAAATATATTTCACTCATTACCATCATCCCAACCAATAATCACTCAATATGCATTCCTTTTTCTCTGGGACAAAACAGGATTGGATGATGGATGGAAGGATGGATGGATGAATGGATGGCAAATGCCTCCCATATTCGATCTATTTGGGTGGGACAAAGGCTCAGGATGATGATGATGATGGTAATAATACTGATAACATGCTCTTCCATTGCAAATACTCTTTCTCACTTAGTGAGCTTTCATTTACCAAGTATAAGTTATTTGCAAAGTGATAGACAACAAATATTATATATTGTAGCTACTTTCATAAGTGGCAACAGCAATGCAACTAATCAATGGGGATGATGCAGTGTCAAGAAAGAAGTTCACACTCCACATGCACACAACTCAGTATATGAGCCTGCATTCTGGGTAGACTACATCAGACTGTGCTCAACACATGCAGCACACAGAAAGTCCATCTCTATGCTCTTACAGACATATGTACAAGTAACCCCTTCAATATGTTGATGTACTTTATATTCTGGACATGCTTCCTTCACGTGATTTATTCACCTTAGGACTGACTTTTTAAATGATAAAGATTAGATACAACCTTCATTAAGCACTTCATTGTAAGACATCATCCCTAAACCGAATAAAGCTGTCTAGCAGAAACAGAAATAATATTGGTATATGCCAGTACATCATAAGACTGAAGGCGGTAATATAAACTTCTAGTGTTCACAAAGCTGCCCTACCACTTGTGTCGATCCGCATAGTAATGTCCAATGTTGTTGAGAGCCTCCTCCATCTTTAAGTCATCACCAGCAGAGCCAGACTTGAGCAGCTGCACCACACGGAACCAGTCACCCAGCTTGCGTCGCAGTGAGATTGCAAGGTCCCTGTCATGGAAGAACAAAATTAAGCTGAATTTACATCACAGGGAGACTGCAAAGTCTCAGTCACAGAGAAGCAAAACTAAGTTGAACTAATCTATATAAGGAAGATGATGACAACTTACGGTATATATTATTCTCGCTAACTCTAGACCCAGATTATTTTTCATCCTCATTTAAGGGAACTTCTCAGAGGACAGGACTTAATGTGACTGAATGATATAATTCAAGACCTATTTCTTAAATAAGAAAAAGTAACCAGATGACTTCACCTGCGATCCACCTCCACATATAATCTCTCTGCCTCGTCAAAGTCCTTGAAGTAGGCTGCAATCTCAGCCTTCCTCAGGGCCTCATTCTGGACGTTGGACACTCTTTTAACCAGCTGGATTCCCGGGTAGTCCTTACACCTCACAAATGCAGCCTCTGCATTCTTGAGGTCCTGCTTCTCTAGTGCTGCTTCGGCCAGTAAGCGCCTGAAAAATATAATCACCACCATCATCATTAATATAACAATAAGTTCTCATTATAAGTAAGGGATGTTTCCTAAAATATTGTTGCAACTGAAACTCTATTCAGTATCTGGAAACTAGCATGGTAAGCTGTACGTACAAGTGGATCTTGATTAGGCAGCATTCCTATAAGTTACTGCCCATCCAAAGGCTTAAAAATATATATATACAGTAGAATCTCCTTTTTCTGGCAACCCCGTTAGCGGCATCTTTTTGTAACTGGTATTTTTGTTATAATAACACAATTAGTAATAAAATAGAGAAAAAAGTAAAAAAAAATATATATAAATATGCAATTTAAAATTACCGCACTGGGTTGTATTTGCTCTCGCAGCTGCCAAAGCACACTGCAGTAGTCCAACATTCAGCCCACCATTTGTTTGTATGCTACTTCCGTGCATGCGTCACCATTATAGCCAGTGAAAGACTTATTTATTCATCATGCCGAAGATTGGAACTGTTAAAAAAGAGTCTGCTGTATCGGAGCTACGAGAGATTGGGGGTGCAACACTTCAAGTAAGTGATGATGCATTAAGGCAGTGGGTTGACATTGATAATGATGAACCAGTGACATTATCGCTTAATGATGATGAAATAAGTGCATCTGTGATTGATGCCGAGAACGAGGAAGACAAAGAACCGGAGCCGAAAGTGTAATGGAGAGATGCTGCGAAAGGCCTGTCAGTGTTTATCAAATTTGCAGAACAGTGCATGTACATGAGCGCTCATGATGTCTCTTCACTGCATTCAAAATGAGTTTTTGCTGCAGAGAGGAAAGAGTTGTAAGCAGCGAGACATACGAGATTTTATGAGGGTAACCCCTTTAGTCTCTCAACCATCGCAACCGAACACAGCCTCTCTGCCATCAGCTGATTCAGTAGTAGAAGTAACTGACGACGAGACTGATGATATACACTAATGTATAACTTGTTTTAAGTGAATATATAAGTGTCTATGTAAGCGTACCATAGCTGTAAGCACTTTATTCATTGTGCACTGTAACAATGAATAAAGTCAACTGTAGTAAGTGAAGTTATTTACCTGACAACCAACTCCCCACCAGTACTAGCACACTAGGATCAACATACTTCACCTCGTCTTTGGGATGTAGGTAAGCAAAATTGGATTTTGTGAGTTTTTAAGTATCTATGGGTATCCCTTGAGTAATTATAAAGTACACCTTCCTGTTTCCAGCACTTCCCGTATCCAGAACACCCTTGGTCCCATTGATGCCTGAAAAAGGAGGTTCTACTGCATATATACAGTATAAATATATA
>JAGKTI010021157.1:0-15896 GCA_018397915.1 Birgus latro | reverse complement strand
GGATTCTCCATTTCCCACTCCTCCTCCTACTGGCCCCAGGGAAATGGGGTATGCGAAAGGAGCCATCGGACTCTACTAAACCAAATCAGGACCCAAATTCAAAGTACCCAAGACCAAGAATGGCCTGCACACATCAAGATCGTCCAATGGGGAATGAACACCTGCCCCCGCGATGACGGCGTCACCCCTCACAAGCGAGTGTTCGGAAAGGCGCCTCCCCTCCTCCCTCTCCGACAGCACCTCCAACCCCCCACTCATTCCCCACCCACTGACCCCCTATATCACCTGAAGCGTCAATTACAACACCTGCATGCGCACCAAGATGCTCAAGCCAATTCCTCCCCTGCTAACCCTTACAAACCAGGTGACGAGGTTTTCGTTGCCCATCTCCCCACCCCCATAAGATTGCCCGTCGTTTTATGGGACCTTATACCGTCACTAGAGTCCCCAACCCCTTCCAAGTCATCGCCGACTGCAACGGAACCTCCTGCACCTACAGGAATCGCCACGTCCGCCCTCCCTGCCCGGGACTCCCCAACCCCCACCCCTCCCTCCCCAACCACCCGAGCAAGCTCAACACTGCTCGCTCCCCACGAGGAGCCTTTTCTCTATTATTCATCCCCATCCCCTTCCCCATCAGTTTCCACCACCCCCTCGCCGCTCGAAACTCCTGCACCACGCCCTCGCACTACACTTACCCCACCACCAAGCTCCCCTGCCGCCGCCATTCTCCCTGCTCCACGTGCTCAGCACACACCCACAGGAAATTCCACACCGACCACCCCGCGCTCCGGGCCCAGCTTAACCCCTACCCCACCAACCATGACAACCAACCACACCACACCACCTCAGTCTCCGCCCGCCCCCGCTCCACCATCCCATTCCCCGTCACCACCCACTCCACGACTAACCACCACCACTACCCATTCCGGGCGTATCGGGCGTATCTCATGCCCACCAGCCCGCTACACCTCAACCCCCATGCCCACCCCTTCGCCCACTAACAGCCAACCGCCCACACCACCCCCCAACACCGCCCCCATAACCCTTCCTACTCCGCATCTCGCATGGAAAAACCCGCCCCATCGCACTCCCAGGGGAACATCGCCCCCACACTCCACCAGCAATATAAACCGCACCAGACTACCTCTAGCCAGCATCTGCCTCCAAGACAACACCACCACCACCACCATGCGTGTCACGAAAATCACTTGGATCCCCACCTCCAGGCGACATCAAAGCATCAGAAGCACACAACATCTGCTGCGACTTCTCCAGCAAACAAACCACCCTTCCACTCTGCGTGTCGCCTACACCCACCACCTGCACGCCACCAATATACCAACCGACCACTGGACTACCTTCCTAAGTCACCTTGGGCCCATCCACCAAACGGCCAACACCAACCTATACAACCTCCAGTCACGGGGTCGTGACTTTGTTACCGAGGAGGGTGGTGAAATACAGAGATTAGGGGATGGAGCCGCAGATGACACAACGGCCGGAGCAGACGACACAAGCACCCCCAACCCCCCCAGTACCACCGGGGGACCGCCGCTGACACAGAGCGGCTGGGAACAGGAACGGCGCACCTGTATCACTTCCCGGCGCCCCTCTTGCTCCCAGGTGGTGACCCGAAAAGGTAGCAGTCGCCGGCACCTAGTCTCCGGCCGAAATTCCACTCGCCAGGTAAAGGGTGGAGTTTACAACTCCATGCAATGCCGCGGTATCAGCCACAGTCATACAGGGTACGGGGCAGAACTGGCCACAGTCCGTTCCCCAGTTGCATCCCCGCTACAGGGCCGCGGCACGGACGCATGTCGGCCGGGCAGGACAGGCCATAAGTCGTCCGACTCCTGTAGTCGTTCCCCCCAGAGTGGCGCCGCAGTATTGGCCATAAGCCGTACTGGGTACGAGGCAGGATCGGCCACAGTCCATCCCTCTGCTACTAGTCTTCTCAGCTCCCCGGTACAGGACATTAGCTGTACCGGAGCTACAACCTCCTGCGCCCCTACGACGTCGGCCACTAGTCACGTCGGGCCGGAGGTAGGGCAGGCCATTAGCTGCACTGAAGCTGTTGTCCCCTGGGCCACCCAGACGTCGGCCATTAGTCACGTCAGGCCAGAGGCAGAGCAGGCCACTAGCCACATTGAAGTTGATGTCCCCTGTGCTACCATGACGTTGGCCACTAGTCACGTCAGGTCGGATGTAAAGCAGGCCACAGTCCGCTTCTCTCCTACAGGAGGACCTGCAGCCAGAGAGGACCCCTCCCCCGAGCTGTGGCAAGGCCTCACCTGAGGCCTTGGTTCCCTGCAACTCTACCAGGGTGAACAGCGGCCGAAGCAGAGTCCCTGCAGACCCCGCAGCCGATGTCGGGCCCTGTCTACTACTCCCCCGGCCCGAGGTTCCCGTGTGACGACCCTGTCGGCGACGCCGCCCTCTAGCCATTGCCGCAGTCCAGCCGCCCCGGGTTTCAGTGCCCTGGGTCCTCACTTGCCCCGGGAGTTGCCCTGAACACCAGGGCGCGACTTACCTGTGGGCAAGGCCTCCCTGAGTCTCTCCCAGACTCGACGACAGGCCCGTCTTCTGGCTCTCTTCAGGCCGAGCCCCTAGTCCCACGACTACATGTGGGGCCCTGTCCAGGGGTGCGCCACTCTGCCCTTCCTCTGGACGGAGGAATCAACCCAGGGCCCACCAGTGGTAACAAAGTGAGTGGACTTTACATATGTGTGTGCTCTTTCGACCCAGATATTTGTGTGCATTGACTTATACCATACGAGTGATCCCCTACAGTGTATTCTCGAGTTAAGTGACCAGGAACCCATAGTATAAGATTGGACGAGCCTGATAGCTAAACGTGGCCTGACTTATATCCCGAGTAGAGTCCCGTGGCCCCCCCAGTGAATGAAATGCCTTTGTGACCAGCAGAACATTAATCTTGTGTCGGTTGTGCCATTCCCTTGTTATTTACACTCTCCCTCCCCAACCTACAGGCACCCGAGTGAAACACCTCAGTGACCAACAGAAGGAGTACATGTTATTTCCATCGTGCCTCCCCTTTGTGCATTAAATCTCCACCCACCCCCGTGTCCGGGCACGTTAATCAGGGTATTCCAGAATATCGCAGTCCCCCTGCCAGTGATCACTACGGGCAGACTCTACCTGAGACAGACTTCCGGCCAACAGGTGTCTGTGACACAGGTGTTAACATAACTCATATACAGTGCCGTCCAGTGCTATATGGGTTTGGGAAATTATAGTAGAATCATTCCTGTGTCTTAAATTATAAGTGTATTGTATGTGCCATAAGTGTTGGGTAAATAGTACCATACTTCTACCAGTCGGTATAGTGACAGACTCCTCTTGTTTTAAGTGTTAACCCATCCCCGACCAACCCAGTTTGTAATATATTTGTTGATGTACTATTGTCCTTGGGAAGATATCTGGAATACATGTGTGTAATACTTACTGCCTTGTTTTTGTGTTTAGTCCTACTCTTTAAAGTTACCGACCCGGTCTAGGATAGGGACCCACTGTAGCCTGCGTATTTGAGGGCGAGAAACCGACCCACAAATACGTAGCATAACACCTATGTTAGAGATACCAGTGTAACAGACGTGCCATGAATACTGTGTTCATACTACCGTACATTCTCACGGCCAGTAGAGAGACAGTTTGTTTCTGTGTAAAACTTACCACAAGACAATCACCAGCTAACCCAGTACCTATGTAATGGTCAATGTTGTATTTGTCTCTGGGAATATACTTTGAATACAATTATGTTTGTTAGTGGTTACTGCCTTGTTTTTGTGTCCTGTCCTCTCCCTAATATACCAACCCTGTCTTGAAAAAGAACCCGCTGTCAGTCTACGTATTTGGGGAGCAAGAAGTCGACCCTCAGAAACGTGACACAAAAACACCTATCCCTCACATACTCATCTGAGGGACAAGTAGTTCGCCCTCAGATACGTAGCATATCACCGGTGGCTAGCGGTGGTTCTTGATCCAATCGGTGGGAAAGAAGGACAGGAAATCTTCTTTGAAAATGGCAGCCAAACCACGCGTACCCCTACCAAAGTTCAACCCAGAACAATGCGACATTACCACTTTTATAGAAATGGTTAAGCCGCTACTTGACATCGGTTTTGATAATGACAGACAGAAAATAGCTGTCACTCTACCTCACCTGGGAAAAGCAGTATCGAATGTAGCACCAAAAATAGTCCCTTCATTAGGAGCAGTTGTTGCCATTTCACAACTGGACTCCTTGAAATACAACGGCAGTTTGGATAATACAATAATCCAAGCAAGGCGACTCGTCACTGCCACGTACCCGGACGCCAATGCAGAAACCGGGACCAGCACCTGTTCAGTACTCTGCTATGAATACTTCTGGGCACGGTAAAAGAACACTTTACCATCCATGACAGGTCAGGAGACTTGGATCGTGACATCCAACTCATCTGGCACCTCCTCGCAGCATGCCCCATCACACAACATATCAGGGTCGTGAGTAGATTCCGCACCAAACCATCCCCACACATCCCCCAACAACAACCAGCCCCAACACGAGCCGTCCCTGCATCTGCTCCTGCCCCACCAAGGGCTCACCCTGTGAAAAAGCAGTTTCCTCCAAAAGAAAACACCAACCTCATCACCATCAACCCATGGGAGTTTTCAGCATGTAGCAGCCGCTGCCCTTTGCATGATATCCGTGAGCAACTAAAGGCAGCACGGAGGAGGAAACCCAACCCACAGGGACGCCGCCATGTATCGGCGATCGACGAAGACGCCCCAGACACTGACCCTCCCCTCATCGAAGAAGACCCATCCCAAAAGAGGGCAGCAAAATCTCCCACGAGGTGTTAGACATGGCACTGGATTTTTAGGGCCGCCCCCGCACCCCCCTATGGTGGTGGGGGCCACCTCGCGAAACTATTGCCCCCTGGTCTACAATACAATGAGACTCAGCGGGGTCAAGGCGAGACTGCTGGTGGATACGGGAGCCGCCAGGTCATGTATCTACACCCACTTCTACTCCCATCACAAGTCAGCCTTCAGCCCCCTCCTCCCAACCTCAGCCCGCCTCGTAGACACAGGGGAAGGCCCCCTGCCAATCTGTGGGGAAACACGGGCCCTAAAGACCGACACCCACCAACAAGCCTCGGCCCAACACCGATTCATCATTTCTGACTCCTCGTGTCGTGCCTATGATGGATATTTGGGCTTGGATCTCCTCCAGAAGCTACACACTCATATTGACTGCCACAGGAGGTGACTTCACTTCTGTCAGCCTCCCTGCCAGCCTCTAGCCCTCTCCACGTGCACAAACCCCCCCCGTCACCTCGCCCCACCTCGCCCCCCCCCCCCCGCCCCCCCTCGGCCACCCAACTTTCCCTGCAACTGTCGCCTCCACCCTCACCATTCCCCCTCATCATGAGGCTTGGCTTCCTCTCAACAAATCCTCAGGGGCCTACGCCCTTCTCTCTCAGAACATACCCACCGGGCCCCTCTCCTCCTGTTTAATGTCACCTACTTTCCTCCTGCCACACATCGGCGTGGTAAAGATCGCCAACTTAGCCACTACGCCCCTCACCCTGCCAAAAGGACTGCTCATTGGCAATTTAGAAGAAGCTGAGCCTTGTACCACGCCCCCCTCCGATTCAGACCCCCACTCTCCCCGACCACCTGTCCCCACACCAAGCCGAGACCCTTCCCCACCTACTCCTGGAATACCAGGACCTGTTTGAAATGGGGCCCACAGACCTGGGGCACACGACGTACCTAGCCCATGAAATTCACACCACTGGGCCCCTCATCCGGCAACCATCCCACTGGAAGAATTCACACCAATGCGCAGAAGAAGACCGGCAAGTCCAAGAAATGTTGGATGCGGGCATCATCACTCCCTCCACCAGCCCCTGGTCTTCTCCCATTGTCCTCGTCAGGAAGAAGGACGGCACCCTCAGATTCTGCATCGATTATCGCTGCCTGAAGGACGTAACCACCAAGGATGCCACCCCCCTCCCCCGAATCGACGACTCCCTAGACTCGCTCTATGGATCCACCTGGTTCTCCACACTGGATCTCCAGTCTGTGTATCGGCAGGTCCCCGTCCATCCCCAAGTCCAGGGGAAGACGGCCTTCTCCACCAGCAACGGCAAGCACTATCAGCTTAACATCCTCCCCTTCAGATTGTGCAACTCCCCTGCCACCTTCTCCCGCCTGATGGAGACCGTCCTCAGAGGACTAACCTGGAAGGTCTGTCTGGCTGACCTCGACGACATCATCATCTTTAGTAAAACTTAAGCCCTCCAAATGTGTCCTGGCCGCCCGATCCATCTCCTTCCTAGGGCACACTGTCTCCAGGGAGGAGGGGTCATTTCTCCGGACCCGGATAAGCTGCGAGCCATCGCTGACCAGCCTCTTCCACGAGAAGTCCACCAGGTCCGTGCCTTCTCTGGGCTCACCTCTTACTACCGGCAATTCATAAAGAGATTTGCTGACATCGCGAAACCCCTTCACAACCTCACGAAAAAGGGTGAGCCTTTTGTATGAAGTGGCGACAGGATAGCTGCGTTCAGCACCCTAAAGGGAAAACTTGTCTCAGCCCCCATCATCGCTTTTCCCAACTACGACCTACCCTTCAGACTATACACGGACGTCTCCCTGGTGGCTGTTGGCGCCAGCCTAGCTCAAGTTCAAGAGGGACGCGAACACATCATAGCTTGTGCCAGCCGCACCCTCAACCAAGCCGAGTGTAATTACGCTGCTACTAAACGAGAGTGCCTCGGGATCATCAGGGTCCTTGAGTACTTCCGGGCCTACCTGTCTGCACCCGGGTCACAGTAATCACTGATCACCAGTCCCTGCAGTGGCTCCGACAGCCCGCCACCCAAAATGCACAACTCATCCGTTGGCGTGAGGCACTGGAAGAATTCGACTATGAGACTGCCTACCATCCTGGGAAACTACACACTAACACGGACGCCCTCTCCCGCCTACCTGTCCAATCCATCCTACACCAGCCCGACCTAATCCAACACTGGCAAGCTAAGGACTGCCCGGCCTGCATCCCCCAGCACCTGTCTGCCAAACTCCACCTCCAAGGGGACCAGCTGTTTACCCCATCAGGCCACCTGGTTTTAGATCCAGATTCAGCCCTCGACGTCCTAACCCATCTGCACTCGAATAACGGGATTCACCTGGGCATCCCAAAACTCGCCCATGTCTTTTCCGACCTCTACTGGACTCCCAACCCAACCACCCTCGCTCAGCGTGTCACCCAAGCTTGTCAGGCGTGTTGCCTGGGGAAGGACATTACCCATTCTGCGGGTCCTGCTGGAAAAGTCAGCGCCCATAAATCATGGCAGCTGTTATCTGTCGACGTTGTCGGTCCCCTACCACCTAGATCCGGCTACATCATTACATTTGTCGACGTGTACTCAAAATTTTTGGTCACTTGCCCGACCAAGGAGCACACCGCCATCGCCATAGCGGACGCCCTCATGTGCCACGTCTTCCCCTATTTTAGCATCCCTGAAACCACCCACTCAGACAACACCCCCGAGTTTACCAGGCGAATATAGTAGGAACTTTAAATCCTGTACGGGTTTGCTATCTCCCATTCCTCCCCATACTGGCCACAAGGAAACGGGATGTGTGAGAGGAGCCACAGAACCCTCCTGAACCAGATCAGGACCAAAATCCAGACCACCCAAGATGAAGACTGGCCAGCCCACATCAAAATTATCCAGTGGGGTATGCATACCTGCCCCCGCGAAGACGGCATCACCCCCCATGAACGGATTTTTGCCAAGGCCCCACTCCTCCTATCACTGCGTCAGCATCTCCAGCCCCCTCCTCCTTCCCAAGCCTCTGACCCCCTAAACACCTGAAACGGCAGTTACAACACCTCCACAACCACCAAGAAATCCAGCCCGACTTGCCACCATCCAATCCCTACAAACCAGGAGATAAGGTGTTTGTCGCTGTCCTCCCCATCCCCAATAAAATCTTCTCCCGTTTCACGGGGCCCTATACGATCATCCGGGTCCCCAACCCCTACCAAGTCGTCATCAGCTACAACGGGACCTCCCGGACCTAAGGAATTGCCACGTCCGTCTCTACAAGGAATCCTCCCCTCCATCCCCTCCCTCTCCCGCCCCCCACCCCAGCCCGCCACGCAAAACTCACCATGCAGCCCCAGAACCTTTTCCCCACTATTCCTCCCCGTCCCCTACCTTGCCTGTTTCAGCCACCTCCTCCCCCTCCATGGCCACCCCTGTCACCGTGTCCACCACCCCACCGGCGCATCCCCAACCACACCACGTCGCTCATCACCTCCTGCACCAGCACCAACTTCCCCACCACCTACCACGTCGTCCTCTCCACATGTCTCCCCACCATCCCCAGCCCAGGGAACTTCCACACCTTCCACGCCGCACCCCACACCTGACAGAGCCGCCATCTCACCAACCCCCCTCCACCACCCGCACCTCACCACCACAGACTCCGCCCATCCCTGCTCCTGCGACCCACACCCCCTCCCCACTTTTAACCACCACAACCACCTGTTCCAGGCACATCTCACGCCCGCCATCCCGATACATTTCCACACCCACACCAACCCTTTCACCCACCCTAAGCAATCTGCCCACACCAACACCCATCACCTCTCCCATAACCCTTCCCCTCCACCAAGCCATGTGTAAAAATTCCCCCCGACTCCAATCCCAGGGGAACACCAGCTCCACGACCACCCCGGCATATAAGCAGCCCTTGCCTACCTCTGGCCAGCATTCTCCCCGGAACCACCACCACCACAATGCGTGTCCAGAGAGTAACCTGGTCCCATCTCAGGGACAACACCACCACATCCGGGGCACCCAACACCTCCAACGATTCCATCAGCGCACACACTGCCCCTCCACACTGAGAGCGGCTTATGCCCACCACCTGCCGCCCAATCTTAAGACCCACCACTGGACAACCCTCCTGCACCACCTCACGCCCCTCCACCAAACCAACAACATCAACATATACCACATCCAGCCATGGGGATGTGACTTCTCCCCAGGAGAGGGTGGTGAAATGCATGAGTCGGGAGAAAAGGCTGCAGACGACAACGACACCCCCAGCCCCTGAAGGACCACCGGGGGTGCGCAACCTACACGGAGCGGCTCTGGGCAGGAACGGCCCACCTGTGTCACTCACTGGCGCCCCTCTTGCTCCCAGCCGACGCTACGTCAAGGTAGCAATAAGAGGCACCTAGTCCCTGGGAAAAATTCCAGTCAGCAGGTCAGGGGTGGAGTTGTTCTCACAACTCCATGCATTGCTGCGCTACAGGCCACAGTCCGTACCTGGAAAGGGGGAGAACAGGCCATTGTCCGTTCCCCAGTTGCCTACCTGCTGCAGGGCCACGACCCAGGCCATAAGCCCTGTCGGGTAGAGCAGAGTAGGCCATTGTCTGCTCCTCTCCTGCAGTCTCCCCCAGTAGTAGCGCCACAGTAAAGGCCACAAGCCATGCCGGGTCTGAGGCAGGACAGGCCATCGTCTGTCCCTCTGCTGCCGTCTCCAGTAGGACCGCAACACAGGCCACTAGTCGTGTCAGGCAAGAGGCAGAACAGGCCATCGTCCACTCCTCCCCTACAGGAGACTCCTGTTCCCCTCGAGAAGACAGGATAGAGCAAGCCCTGATTCGTGTTTTTCCTGTGGTCCAACAAGGCAGAGGAACCGCCATGCAGGCCACCAGTCGCATGCGGAAGGTAGAGCAGGCCATCGTCCGCTCGTCACCCTCTGCTCCTAGGACAGCTCCCGACGGGGAAGTCCCTTGCCTGGCACACCCTGTTCCCTGCAGCTGGGTGAGACATACTCCCTCTCCTCCAGAAGGTGAGTCTGGGGAAGACCCTTTCTCAGAGCAATGGCAAGACCCTATCCAGGGCCTTGGCTCCCTCCAGCCCCTCCTACATGGGCAGCAGCTGCTGAGGCAGAGGTACCACCAGCAGAGCCGCCGGCAACGAGTCCTGTTGGTGACGCCCCCAGCCCGAGGTTGTCATGAGGCGACCCTGACACCGACGCTGCCCTCCAACAGTTGCTACAGTCTTGTTCTCCAGCGGCCCCAGGTTCCAGCATCCCGGGTCCCCAGACTCCCCAGGGACTACCCAGGACTCCAGGGCATGACCTGCCTGACGGTGGTGCTCAGTCTGGTACTCCCCAGAGCCGTCGCCAGGACCGCCTACTCTTCCTCTTCGGTCCTAGACCATAGCCCTGCATCCCTGCACGGGGCTTCCAGAAGGGCAAGCCTCACCTCACTGAGGTACCGGGAGTCGGCCCACCCAGTATAGTGAAAAGGGCCGTAATAGTGTACGACTCCAAGACCAGTGTAACCCACCCGTAACTGTAACACGTAGTGACGTAAATGTGATGCGCAGTGTATCTCTCATAAGTGAATTGGCTCAGTCAGAATTCCCATAGTGCCTCAGTGTGTAAGACTGGACGAGCCTTAGTGATCCTCATTGAAAGTGTATGATGTACGGAGCACAGCGCGACCCCTTTGATTATCTATAGTAACATTCCCTCCCTAGTGTTACAAAAGGATAACGTGATCTAGTGGAAACTGATTGATTATAAAGAAACAGTGCCATCCCTTGCATTCAATGCCTTTCCCTCCCCAGTCTATCGGCACGTTGCTGAATAAACCTACATACTGTATATCTAATTCACTTACGAGTGTCTCCCTAGTGCGCAGAAATACTTCAGTCTCCCTCCTCCTCTCTCTGTGTGACCGCGCACGTCTCTGTCCGTGATATACCCACGCGAGTGATATATATATATATATATATATATATATATACAGTATATGTGTGTGTGTGTGTGTGTGTATGTAACTAGTGTATCAGTGCCGTCTAGTGCTATACTACCATTGGTGAATTGTGTAATAGTATTTCCTGTGTTACAGATACCATTGTAACAGACGTGCCATGAATACTGTATTCATACTACCATACATTCCCACGGCCAGTAGAGAGACAGTTTGTTTCTGTGTAAAACTTGCCACAAGCCAATCACTGGCTAACCCATTACCCATTTAATGGTCAATGATGTATTTGCCTCTGGGAATATACTTTCAATATATGTTTGTCAGTGGTTACTGCCTTGTTTTTGTGTCCTGTCCTCTCCCTAATATATCGACCTGGTCTTGAAAAAGAACCCTCTGCCTTGTTTTTGTGTTCTGTCCTCTCCCTAATATACCAACCCGGTCTTGAAAAAGAACTCGCTCTCAGTCTGCGTATTTGGGGAGCGAGAAGTCGGCCTTCAGAAACGCAACAAGTAAAAACACCTATCCCTCACATACGCATCTGAGGGACAAGTAGTTGGCCCTCAAATACGTAGCATAACAAGCCTCTCCTCCCCGCAACCAGGCTGGACCCGAGGTAGCAGTCTGGGAGCATTACTCTTCGCCCGTACCAGCCCTCATCAGACTCAGGGTGGGAGTTGCTCTTCAGCATCCCCACTTAGTGGCCCAGCAACTTCTGCCGGAATTGCTGGCGAGGGAGCAACCACCGGTTCTTCCCCATCTGCTATCCTCCCCCAGGAGCAGAAACATGGTTGCGCCCGCAGGGCAAATCTGTGCGAGGGCATCCGCCGGATCCCTCCTGCCAGCCCTGGGATAAGGAGCAGGGCTGTGGTAGCATCCGCCAAACATACCACTATGGTGTCACCCACCGGGTACACCGCAGCTGCACTAGACCCCTAGCAGGAGCGAGGTAGCGCCCACCGGGCCTGCCCCACAGAGACCATCCGCTGAATCTCTCCCTCCTGCCACCCTCGGAGCAAGAGGGGCCTTGGCAAAGCACGTCAGGCTTGTCAGGCTCAGGGAGTGCCCGCCGTATCTCCCCCTCACTCCCCTCCGTCAGGGTGCCTCAGCAATGCCCGTCGGGCTTGCCAGGCTCAAGGAGCATCCGCCAGATCTCCTCCTCTCCTGGCGTGGAGTTACAGCAGCACCCGTCGGGTCTGCCAGGTTGAGGATATGAGCTCCTAATCCCCCTCCTCCACAAAGATGGAGGCTCCCGAGGGGGAGCGAGTCTCTGGCTCAGCCCAACCTTCCTGTGGCCGAGCAAGAGGTCCTTCTCTCTCCCCTATAGGTCCAGCGTGTGGTGGACATGATGCGGGGTTCCGGTCTGCCCAGCTGCCCTCCTCCCAACAGCCGATGTTGATGGACTCGCAGGAGTACCCAGGCTGCAGACAACTCCTGACAGCATCTTCTCCCCGAGGCCACAGCTCTCAACCCACGAAGGGCGCGCCCTCATCTACAAGCTCCCCCGAGGCACCTGGCATCATCCTCACCCCGACCACAGCCTGGGCTCTACCCCAGGCCACTCGCCTGATGGCACTCTTCGGCCTTAGTCTTGAGGGCCCAAGTACTCCCGAGGCTGCCTCCTGACGTGAGGCGACTCCATCGCCTCCTGTAGGCCTCTCTTCTACACCAAGCCGACACCTGAACCTCCAGAGAGCCTGAGAAGCTCTCTCTCCTGTCTTCACTCCCTGCCCTGTGTGAATCTACTCGACTCCCCCCAGTGACTTCTGTGTACTCCCCCTCCCTCAGTGAACAACTCCCTCCCCCTCTCCTCCCCAGGGTTCTTGTGCACCCCACTTTATGAGTGATCCCAGAATTGATTTCCCCAGTGGCTCTCAGTAAACTTGCAATTGAGTTCAGGTTCAGTGTTCCCCATAGTGATACGAGGGAGAAACCTCCGAAAGGCGTGTGTAAGGCCAGAAGAAGTACGGAACTTATTGTGTAGCCCCAAACACGGACACGTAGTGAGCCACGGACTCATCATTCCCAGTGTGTCACTCTGCTATTCTGTATATGACTATAAGTAATTGAAAGTGATCTCTGCGAGTGCCACGTGCAGTAGTCCATATTGTATTGTTTTCCCAAACCTGGTTAATATATGTGCTGCACTGGTTTGCCTGTGTTTTTGCCCTGTTCCTTTGGTAAATGTTCTGACCCAGTCGTGTAGTAAAGGGCCCCGAAAGCATGTGCCTGTGACTTGTGGTGCGAGGAGTCGTGCCTTAAGACAAAGCGGTAAACCTGAGGTTTGATCCTGTGTACTTACGGAGCAAGAAGTCGTGCCATAAAAACACAGCACATAACACTGGTGGCAAGCTGTGGTTCTCGACTCAGTTTTTAAATAGAGTGCCAAGGAACACTAGGGAAAGTATCAAAATGGCCGCCAAAACGCACATTCCTATACCAAGATTTAACCCCAAACAATACAATATCGACACATACATGTGTATGATCGAATCCTTACTCAATATAGGCTCTGAAATCAACAAAGAAAAAATTGCAGTCACTTTACCACACTTGAGAAAGATAGTCTCCCACATTGCTATGAAAACTGTCCCTGACCTGACTTGGGCTCAGTTCAAGTGCATAGAAACCCAGCTGCCACCCCATCACTAGGGAAGGTCATCACCCTGTCACAACTAGACCCCCTTACCTACAATGATAACCTGGATGACACACTCATCCAGGCCAGGCAACTCGTCACTGCGGCTTACCCGGGGGCGGACACAGCCTTCCGGGACGTACAGACATTCAACACCCTCATCAGGATCCTCCCCAGCAACGTCAGAGAATATTTTAGCATCCATGACCCCTCGGGAGATCTTGATAAAGATATACAATTGGTGTGCCGCCTCCTCGCCGCCTGCCCCAACCCGCAGCACATCGAAGCAGTCAGTCAGGTCCCGACCAACAAGTCGCCGCACCAAAAGCCCCAACCGGCCCCCAGCCATACCACGCAGCCAACATCACCCCCCATTCCACGGGACCACCCCAACAAAAGGCGCCAAATCACAAGAGACACAAACAATCTCATATCCATAAATCCTTGGGAATTCTCGGCATGCAACAATAGGTGCCTCATTCACGGCACACGCGAGCAGCTGAAAGCGTCCCAATGAAAAAAGAATAACCAAGGAAGGCACAAAGTCTCCTCCATCGATGAGGAGCCCCAGGACAAAGACACCCCCACAATTGACTACTCCAACTCCGGGGAACCAGAACCCAGTGAAAAGCTCACCCCGGCCCACCTGGATTTTTAGGCCCACTCCCACACCTTTCCACGGTGGCGGGCGCCACATCATGCAAGTACTGTCCCCCGATCTATGACAAAATGACCTTAAATGGGATACAGGTGAGGTTTCTGGTTGACACGGGAGCGGCCAGATCATGCCTATACTATCACTTCTACTCCCGTCATGCCTCAGCTTTTGGCCCCTACTCCCCACCACCGCCCACCTCATTGATGTGGGGGATGAACCCCAGCCCATCCGTGGGGAGACAAAGGCACTCAGGGCCACCACCAACCAACACACCTCCACCAGTCACAAGTTCATAATATTCGACTCTACCTGCATGGCATACGACGGTTATCTGGGCTTGGACCTCTTCCAGAAACTTCGAACCAGCATAGACTGCTATAAGGACCGTCTCCACTTCAGGAAACCCCCTAGCCCAAACACCCAACCACAGTGCACGTGCCTCACCAACTTCCCCCTCCCCCACCACCAACCCATGAGTCCCCACCCCCCCTCCAACCCAACATCCACCACCTTCCCCACCACAACAGCCTCCACCCTCACCATTACCCCCCAACATGAAGCATGGCTCCAACTCCATCGCCCTTCAGGAAACTCCGTCCTCTTCTCCCCAGCCCCACTGGGATGAGAATCTGCCGCCTGCCTCCTCTCCCCCACTTTCCTACGCCCCCACATCACCACAGTACGAGTGGCCAACATCTCAAACACTCCCCTCACCCTGCCGAAAGGCCTCATCATAGGAGACATAGAAGAGGCAGTGTAATGCCATTTTTCTTACATATAATATAAGTAGTATAAGAGTAATTTAAGTTAGTATAAGTATAGTTTAAGTATATGATGTATGTAATTTACATTAGGTTGTACGTGATAAGTATTCTGGACCGTGTTAAGATATTGTAAAGTGTAAAGTGGACTTTGTAAATCATAGTTTTGGGCTCGATTTTATTAGTAGAAGCAACTGGTCAGGAGACAGGAGCATCTGGTTTCGATAGAATGTTACAGAAAGTTAATTTGGAACTTATATTGGCGAAGAGTCATATTTACAACTAGAATTCAGATTTTTTGTACTTGAGCTGTGTTTGCTGTATTGTTCTACTGAATAACGTTGTCTAAGAACTTAAGTAAAGCCAGACTATTGATTATTGTCATAGATGACCGCAAAAATTAATTTATTTGGCATAGACCTCAGTTGTTGCATCATGTTTTGTGGCGCCGCAGGCGAGACAAAGCGAAATTGTATCAAACCGTGATTTCAGGCATCATATGTTAAATTGTTAGACCTGTGCTATTGCCACAAAATTTAAATCATCATAAGTCATATTTTTATAAGTAGAGTAATGTGTACGCTTTTATTGCAAATTCTGGTGCGTTGATATAACCTGGAGACTGTAACATAACAGTTTGAAGTCAGAACCAGACAGAGAAGTCGGAGCGGATGTTGGCGGGCGCGGGCTTGTGCGTGCCCGGGAAGCGTCACTCTCCAGAAAGACTTCATTGGGTGTGGACGTTTCAGGTATGTCCGAGAATTTACAGTATTTCTCCCTTATACGTCATCATAATTAGTTATCGTTATAACTATACTTAAAGTAAAATATCTGATCATATTATCAAAACCCTATGACTCTCCAGAAAGACTTCATTGGGTGTGGACGTTTCAGATCAGCTGTGTCGGCAAGCGGTGTAGGATCATGGAGTCAGTGTCAGCTAACATGTCGAGAGTCATTCGACATCTAGTGCCTAAAAGCCCTTTACACTAATTTTCACATAGTCTATTTCCAATGCAC
>JAGKTI010021156.1:0-15897 GCA_018397915.1 Birgus latro | reverse complement strand
CACCACAATAAGACAAGTAAAAGACATGTTTTTCAGTGCACAGTACAGTATTATTATGCCATTTGATTAATGTAGTGAAGGTATAACACGGTACAATACTGCAATGGTGGTGAAAACCACTGATGCCATCTGGACTGATGTCTGATATATCGGAAAAAGTCCGGATTAGCAGGGGTAAGTCCGGATGTCGCTTTTATCGGAATTTTGCATTTTTCGGACTGGCTTGGGCCCCAATTAGTCCGTTATAGTGAGGTCTTACTGTATATGTAAAAGGCATCACAAATTAGGTAAACACATATGAATACAATTTTAATGTATGTATTATAATACTGTATATGATAGAACAGAAAACTTATTATGCATAAAATGTTTATATGGCAGTACAGAAATGTGGCATAAATATTTTTCAGCATTGCGAAAAAAAAATGTAGTCCTTTTATTGGCTTCTACCGTAGTTCTGGGGTGGGTAATAATGTCACAATTATGGTTATAAGATAATGTGCAGGAATATAAGTAAAAATATGCCAATTTCTTAGTAAAATAAATAATTCATAAAACCCTCGTGACTGGCAACACACTGACCCAGTCTCACCTCGGGAAAAGCTTCCTCGTGTCACTTTCCTTTGTCCCTTGACACAGACTTTTGCCTCCTGGGTGGTGTGGAAATAATGTCAGATTTATAATATGTACAATATAATGTAAAAGAAAATAATCAAAATGTATCCTTAAATGAGAGAGAGAGAGAGAGATTTGTATATTTGGGTGTTTCCTTGTATAAAATGTTTGTGTGTGTGTGAGAGAGAGAAATAAAGTCAAATGTACAATATGTACAATATAATGTAAAAGAAAATAACCAAAATGTATCCTAAAATACCATAGATGTGAGAGAGAGAGAGAGAGATTTTGTATATTTGAGTGTTTCCTTGAATAAAATGTTTGTGTGTGTGTGTGTGAGAGAGAGAGAGAGAAATAAAGTCAAATTTACAATATGTACAATATAATGTAAAAGAAAATAATCAAAATGTATCCTAAAATACCATAGATGAGAGAGAGATAAAGCAGCCCTGGAGCAGTGTTGAGTGCATTGTCAGACTGAGGGAGAGATGGAGGAAGGAAGGGAAGGAGGGAGGGAGTGAATGATTGAATGAAAGAAAACAAATCATGGCGCCGCAACAGCGAGGTCATCTGGCGCCATAAAACACTAATTATTAAAACATAATTAGATATAATAAAAACAGAAAATAAAGAAATGAAAGCACAAGTTTATAAGTCACGCATTAAAGAAGCAAAATTTCTTAGGGAGATGCACAAATCCCAGGAGAGAGAGGGAGAGAGAATGGCAACACTGTATGCAGGTTGGAGCCGCACCCAACCCGTACTTTTGGCTTGGCCTAGCCATAACATCGAGATTAGTTTATGTGAAAAGCCACAATCTGAAAAGTTCAGAGAACATGAAACAGTTCGTAGCATCAGCAAATGAAGCTAACAAATGTACAAACAAAAGTATGACATTACATATACAGTGGAATCTCCTAAATCACAGCTTTATGAGACTGAGCACATGCTGCTATTTGAGAATTCTGCGAGTTAGAAATAACTGATCTTATGGAGAAAATTACTTATGGGTCTGTCATCTCGGAAATGTTGCCCCCTTACCCCCAACCCTACATCAAGCTGGTCACCATCAAACACAGACAACTTGGAAAAGAAATTATTAAAGCATATTTAATGCGGATGAACAATATTATAAGATTCTTACCTGGCTGACTGATGACATTGCTTGAATGGATGGGGGAGGGGGGAGAGGTTCCAAGGCTTGAGGCTTGCTATGCCCTGCATGAGGCAAAAGTGCTGATGCCTTATGCTGTCGTTTCCTCCTCATCAGCCTCCCTCAGGAACCCCTTAGAGTCCAGTATGGAAGCAACGAATGCTGAATTGTCATCACCCTCAGCTGCCTCCGTGTCGTTGTAAGAGTTGTTGATTCGTTGAGCTTAATGCATTTCCAAATGGGTGCGGCCTTTCCTTACTTTCTATTGAAATGAGTCTTTCACAGGTTACTTATTATTCCTGGATCGCCACAGCTACTGGGCATTTTAATGAACTTACCTCTGAAAGCTATTAATAAGGATTTAGAATACATGATGTACTGACGCATCCAGTTGGAGATGTGGTTGGGAAACAACGTGGCCAGTTGGAGAGATCATCCTCGTTGAGTCAGTAATGGTAGGATACTTTGGCTCTCTTCTCATTGCCGTCAATCCTCCTTATTACATCAAACTTATGGATGTAAGTTAACATTGGCTTCTTCTTCCTCTTCCTCAAAGAAGTTGTGGGCTTAGGAGGGTTACAATTAGCCATTGTAACACAGGGCAGACAGAGGAAGCATGGGGGGGGGGGAGAATCCATGCTGTCAACCGAGTGTAGACAATGCACTGAGCAGGGCGGGTGCCCTATGTGTGTATCTGTTTGTATGTGTATATACAGTAGGCGCGTAAAGTATTGACGCTTTTTTGCCGACGTCATTCTTTTTCGCGTTAAGTGAAGTAGGGTCAGTACTACCCTCCCCTGTGATGCGAAATGAGCTGACGCTTTTTCAACGGGAGCTGGCAATCCTGCTTGATAAGTTTGGCACCACAGGAGCAGGCTCAGTAATGTTTGGGCAGCCACAGGAGGAGGATTGTCTCTGTGTGTGATGCACCACGAGGGCATGTTTTGACTCAAATAACACAGTTATTTGGTTACCTACCACATTCTCATCATGCCTAAAGTAACCACAAGCAAGGACAAACGTGTGGAAGTGATTACTTTATACAAAGCTGGCCACAAACTCCCATTTATTGCAAATCAGATGGTGTTAGACTGAGGACAGTGCAGAGACTGGTGAAGCGGTTCAAGGACAGTGGGGAGGCCATTCCTCCCACTCCACTTCCCAAGCCTGGGAGACCTCGTAAGACAACCTTCAGGACCCGTCAGCTGATCTCAAGGCAAGTTAGCAAGGATCCAAGGCTAACAGCACGGGATTTAAAAGAAAAGAACCCACAGTTGCTGGCAGATGTGTCTGTCAGAAGTGTGCAGCAACTGTTGCATGACGATCTGGGCTACAGGAGTATTTGTGCTTGTAAAAAACCACTACTAACTGCACTTCAGAAGAAAAAGAGAGTAAATTTTTGTAAGAAATATCTTGCCTGGAGTGAGGAGCAATGGAAAACTGTGCTTTGGAGTGATGAGTCAACATTTACTGTCACTGGTACCCCTTCATCACGAGTGTACTGCAAACCAGGCAGTGACCCCCTGGATCCTAAGTACACTTCCAAGTTTGTTAAATACCCAGCCTCACTCATGGCTTGGGGCTGCTTTACATATTATGGTGTTGGTAGGTTGGTAATTCTACCTGCAAATGAAAAAGTGAACCAGAACAATTATTTGGAGCTCTTATGTGATGTTTTAAGTGACTCTTTTGATAAAACCAAGGCAAGAGTATTTATGCAAGATTCTGCCCCTGCACATGTTGCAAAGTCAGTGAAACAGTGGCTAACAGACTGTGAGGTTCCCTTTATTCGAGATTGGCCCGGAAACAGCCCAGATATCAATCCCATTGAGAATTTATGGGCGCACATGAAGCGGCAGCTGCGTAGTATGGACACATCATCTTTGCCTAAACTTGAGGCTGCAGTCAAGCAGCTATGGAGCAGTTTTAGTCCGTCTGTTCTGCAAAACTACGCCATCAGTCTCCCCAGATGCCTTAAGAAGATAATAAAGGTGAAGGGGAATGCCAGTAAATAGTAAATTCAATGGTGAGTGTTAATTTATTTGTTTCTCCTATCTAACCACAAGAATGTTTTGTTTTTTTAAGTTGGCGTCAACACTTTCCGCGCCTACTGTATATATGCAGCAGGGCACTACTCCCAAGGTGGATGGAAAGCTGATGACAGGGAGAGCTGGAGCTCCCGTTTCATCAGCTCTCAGGGCTAGTTCCTGACCATCCCCCTTTACTGACCTTTTTCAGTGTCTCAATAACATGGAGAGTAGGCCAGCATGCTCTCCACTACAAGTTTCTCTAACTGTCAACACCAAACTACATGCATGCTACGCACTACACTTCCTTTTCAAAATTAAATAAAAATGGTGACGAATAACCTAGCCTCGTAGTCCCCAGGGGGGGGAACCATAAATGCCCCCACCATTCGCCCCTTTCCCGGTGACAACCTTATGAGCTGCCTGGAACCACTGTCTGACTCACTCCTTCTTCATTTCTGCAACATTTGCGGCCTTTCCTCTAACTTTCGCTCTGTTGACCACCACCTCTCCTCCTCTAAACCTCACATTCTCTTCCTCACTGAGACCTAGCTGTCTGAAGCAACTGACAGCAAACCCTTTTCTATATCCTCTTACTTTCTCTTTTCTCATTTCAAAGCCAAAGGTGGCTGTTGCGTATATGCAGGCTACGATCTGTCTTGCTTTCGTGTTCCTGAACTTGATTCTTCTGAATTTTCTGCTCTCTGGCTTCGGCTGTCCTGTCATTCTCTGACTAAACATGTCTGTGCTGTTTACTTATCTACTATTTCTACTGCTGTTTACTTATCTCCTAATTCTACTATCAAAAATTCTTTGACCATGTTACTTCTACGATGGAACACATTCTATCCATTTCTCCTTTCTTTGAAATCTCCATTCTAGGAGATTTCAATGTTCACCACCACCTTTGGCTCTCCTCTACTTTCACTGATCCACCTGGTGAACAAGCCTACATCTTTTCTATCCTCAGTGACCTAGAGCAGCTTGTACAGCACCTTACCCGTATGCCTGACCGCCTTGGAGAGAGTTCCAACATACTTGACCTCTTCCTAACAACTAATCTTTCTGCTTACACTGTTAATCTTTTCTCTCCTTTGGGCTCCTCTGATCATAACCTTATTTCCTATCGCTCCGTTACAGCCTGTGGACCCTCCAAAGAAATGTTGTCTGTGGCACTTTGGAGCTGCGGATTGGGAGGCCCCCAGGCAGTACTTCTTTGATTTTCCTTGGAATGAATATTGCTTCCATGGCCGATAGCCATATGAGTGTGCCTTGCGCATTACAGAGGTTATTCTCTCGGGCATGGGAGCATACATTCCTTTATCATATCCTCTGGCTAATGCACAAAAGTCTTGGTTAATCATGCTTGTTCTAATGCTGTCCACAACAAGGAGAAAGCCTATAAAAGGTACCGGAACCAACTCACCCCTGGATCACATCTTCTTTATATTTCTGCCCGGAATCGTGCTAAGTCTGTTCTTCGCTCTGCTAAAAATAATTTCATCCATGCTAAATGATCTCAACTCTCCAACTCGAATTCTTCTCACTTGTGGCACCTTTCCAAAAACCTTTCTAACAACTTTACCTCATCATCCTTCCCTCCTCTTTTCTAATATGATGGCTTTGTAGGTATTTCTTTTACCGATAAAGCAGATCTCTTCGCTCAGACTTTCTCCTCCAGTTCCACCTTAGACAATTCCGGTGCTGTTCCTCCATCACTTCCCCCCTCTGACTTCCTCATGACTGACATTAAAATTTCTTCAGCTGATGTATTTTCTGCCATCACTGCCCTCAATACTAACAGGGCATATGGGCCCGATGGAGTCCCTCCTGTTGTCCTCAAGAACTGTGCTTCTGTGCTTACACCCTGCCTAGGTAAACTCTTTTGCCTTTGTCTATCAACTTGTACCTTTCCTTCTTGCTGGAAGTTTGCTCTCATTCAGCCAGTCCCAAAGAAGGGTGACCATTCCCAACCCTTTAACATTGTTCAGTTGCTTTAACATCCTGTGTCTCAAAAGTTTTCGAGTCAATTCATAACAGAAAAATCTTAAAGCATCTTTCCTGTCACAACCTTCTTTCTGATTGTCAGTATGAGTTCCGTCAGGGACGCTTCACTGGCGATCTTCTCACCTGCCTTTCACACTCCTTGGCATCCTCCTTTCGGGAATTTGGCGAAAACTTTGCCATTGCACTTCACATCTCAAAGGCTTTTGATCGAGTCTGGCATAAATCTTTAATTTCCAAACTGCCCTCCTACAGTTTCTATCCTTCTATCTGTGCCTTCATCTCTAACTTTCTTTCTAGTCGTTCTATAGCCGCTGTTGTAGACGGCCATCATTCTTCTTCTAGACTGTGTTGGTGTGTTTACTCTGTTAAGCCTCAAAACAATGGCGGGGACTGCGGTGATGCACTCGGTGGTGAAGGAATGAAAACATTCGGGCAGGATGGTTGCGCGGTGAATTTGAAATGCCGGTTATGTAATGGATTTTCCCCGATTGATCGATTTTGGAAATTTTCTTTAATTCGTCCGTTTTAGTGCCAATTCCGGTTGACTGGCTCGCGGATAATCGAGGTTCTACTGTATATACGTAACTGTATATGTAGTTATATATATATGTATATACAGTAAGTCCTCGTTTTTCGCTGTTTTGATGTTTCGCCAAAACATCACAAAACGTGAAATGTCAAAGTATGAAGTTAAGAATCAATGGGAAAAATAGATGTGCGTTCCAGTGGGACAGCTACCTACCCTATCAGAGTACTATAACACCAAACAGGCCCTACCCAAAATTAAATGTGGAGTGTTTACTAGTCGCTTATACAGCATAACACAGTAAACATGTACCTGAAATGACATTAGAGCTGTTATAAAGAGCTGCAACACCAATAATCCTTACCAGAAATAAAGTAAACATTGGTATGAGTGGCAGGTGAAGGTGTGTTGAGGGTGGATGGGCTATAGTTACTGGGTGACATGGGCCTCTCTGGGGAAGCCCTATCACCTAAGCCGAAGCACTCCAAGTCGAATTCTGGCTCCAGCAACTCCACTTCCTCTCTATCCACTCCTCCTCCTTCATCCTCCTCTCCTGTCATGCCTGAGTCTTGTATAATAGCAGCCATATTCTGTGTCACATTAAAAAATCGTGTGATCCTGGCTTGTCTCTGCTTCAGTATGTTTCTGTTGTAGACTGCCATCACTGGAGACTTCAGATCATTCAAGGTGGATAGGATCTGGGTAGCCTCAGGCATAGTCCCGGTGTATGTCTCAAAGGTTGTTGCCATGTCGGTTATGGTGGACAGGCTGTGGGACAATTTCTGGATGGTCATCTTCTCCTGTGCAGTGTGATCTGGCCGTTCATTCTCTTCACTAGAGTTCATCTCTTCCTCTGTTACGTCAACCACTCCTGAGTCTAAGTCATAGTGTGTCAAGCGGTGTCTTACAGCCGTTTCGTCCACCTCTGCTGTGTGTAGGCTTGTGCGTCTGGTCGCACTCTAAAAACAAACTCCATTAGGTGAATATTGATACAGTAAAAAACTATCTATCTATAGCCTGACACCCAAATCCCGCAAAGGGTGGCTGCAGACAAAACACTTCCAAGTCGCTCTGTCACCCACCATTTGCCTACCCTCCCTCCAGCTCCTTCCCCCCCCCCTCATATACCTCTCAACTCCATCCCTCCATCTCATTCTTGGCCTTCCCCTCCCTCTCCCTCCCTCCACCCCACCTGCATACACCCTCTTAGTTAGTCTTTCACTCTCCATTCTCTCCACATGTCCAAATCACCTCAGTGTATTTCTCCTAATCTTCTCAACCACATCCACCCCATGTTCCTTCACTTCTTCATTCGTCAACCTGTCCCTCCATGTCACTCCACATTCTCCTCTCATGTAACTCATTTCCACTGCTCTCACTCTTGACTTGTTACTCTCTAGCAAGGTCCATGCCTCGCTTCCATACGTCAGGGTAGGGGTCACGATACTGTCATGCAGTGACTTCTTGACTTCCATACTCACCTCCCTATTTCTCATCACCGTTTTCAATGAACCAACAGTGGCACAAATAAAGGTTAGGGGGGAAAAAACACACCTTTACTTTATTGTTATTTTACGTGCACTCACCTGCTTGTTGAGAGGTTCCTTGTTCTTCCTTAGGGGTATAATGCAACATAACAGTAACCAACGTTACCAATTTTCATTACAATACTGTATATTCTTCCCCTGAATTGTTCTAACACTTGGTAGGTTAACGTTGGTTAACTTTAAAACCTAACTCCATTAGAAGAATATTGATACGGTAAAAAACCGTGGCACAAATAAAGGTTGGGGGGAAAAAAACACACATTTACTTTGTTATTTTACATGGACTCACCTGCTTGTTGAGAGGTTCCTTGTTCTTCCTTAGGGGTATAATGCATCATAACAGTAACCAACATTACCGATTTTCATTACAATGCTGTATATTCTTCCCCTGAATTGTTCTGACTAACACTTGGTTGGTTAATGTTGGTTAACTCTAAAAACTAACTCCATTAGGAGAATATTGATGCAGTAAAAGACTGTGTCACAAATAAGGGTTGCGGGGGGTGGGGGGGAACACACATTTACTTTATTGTTATTTTACATTCACTCACCTGCTTGATGAGAGGTTCCTTGTTCTTCCTTAGGGGTATAATGCAATATAACAGTAACCAACGTTACCAGTTTTCATTACAATACTTCATATTCTTCCCCTGAATTGTTCTAACAAACACTTGGTTGGTTAACTCTAAAAACTAACTCCATGAGGTGGATATTGATACAGTAAAAAACCGTGGCACAAATAAAGATTAAGGGAAAAAAACACAGACTATCTATCTATCTATTGCCAGACGCCTCAATCCCGAACGGGGTGGCCACAAACAAATCGCCTCCATGTCACTCTGTCCCCTGCCATTTCACTACCACGCTCCCAACTCACACCCCCCTCTCTCATATACCTCTCCACTCCATCCCTCCATCTCATCCTCGGCCTCCCTCTCCCTCTCGCCCCCTCCACCTCATTCACATACACTCTCCTCGTCAATCTTTCACTCTCCATCCTCTCCACATGCCCAGACCACCTTAACGTGTTTCTCCTAACGCTTCCCATCACATCCTCAACCACACCACAACACTCCTTTACTTCCTCATTTGTTAGTGTCTCTCCATGTGACTCCACATGCTCCTCTCAAATAACTCATTTCCACTGCTCTCACTCTTGACTTCTGTCCTTCCAACAGGGTCCAAGCTTCACTTCCATATGTCAGAGTTGGTATCACAATTCTGTCATGTAACAACTTTTTCACTTCCATGCTCACCTCCCTGTTTCTTATCACTGCTTTCAACGAACCAGCAACCTTCCTTTCTTGCTGCACCCTTTCGAGCTCTTCACCCTCCAGACTACCATCCTTACTCATCACACTGCCCAAGTACTTAAATTCACTCACATTCTCCATATCCTTCCCATCCAATCTCACTGTACACTCACTGGCTTCACTTCTCTCACAGACACATTTACTTTATTGTTATTTTACATGCACTCACCTGCTTTTTGAGAGGTGCCTTGTTTTTCCTGAGTGTCCTTATGGTGCTCTCAGGAGCCCCAGTCAGGCGACTATCTCAGGGGCTGTCGACCCATTCTCAATGAGCTGCAAAATCCTTTGCTTCTCGGCTGCACAAAAAACACAATGGTGAAGGGGTCTGTAGTACTGCCTGTATCGACAGAGGGCAGGGTGGTCGCAAGATGGCCGCCAACAAATGAACATTGGTGTGCGTCATCTGTTGAGTGTCGTCTGCCAGCTGGAAGCGGCAACGAAGATTGAGAAAAAACGACGAAGTTTGCGATATGTTGGAAACTTTTTTCTTTCGCAAAAAATGAGGCGGCAAAGTAAAATTCGTCTAGATACGAGGACTTACTGTATATATGTATGTGTATATATAATACTGTATATACCGTAAAACACCCTAACTTTGGACATTTTTTATGTTTTCTAATGAATAACTTTGTGTAAAATGGTGCAATTTTATCCCTGTTGGTGTCATGTGGTAGCCAGGGACAGTACCTACTGAGTCCATATAATAAAAAAAATTAGCCACTTGTCCCCCCCGCCCCCCACCAAGTGTCTGAAGTTAGGATATTTGTTCCTTTGTTCCTAACTTCGGACAGCTCTTCCAGACTTCGGACATCCAGGTGTTTGCCCTTTAAACGTGAGAATGATTCATAGCACCTGTCTCCGGACATACTGGGTAAACTTCGGACACTTTAGAAGTTTT
Organism: Birgus latro; assembly: GCA_018397915.1. Lineage (NCBI taxonomy): Eukaryota > Metazoa > Arthropoda > Malacostraca > Decapoda > Coenobitidae > Birgus > Birgus latro. The sequence continues at coordinate 5,811 of JAGKTI010021156.1, read as the reverse complement.
TAAAAAATGTAAAAAAAATATTGGGTACTCGTGGCCCAAGTTACACATATACAAAGAGAAACATCCAAAAATATGAGCTCATAATTTGAGATCACAATAAGATACATTATATCACATTGTAGTGAGGTATTCTGGCCACAAATATAACTAAGAACTCTTCAGAAACTTTTTTCAGATGAAAAAATTGTATTAAAATGCATTGCATATATTCCACACTGTTCCTAAACAAAACTTCACTTAATTATCAAGTAGCTGCCTCACTGACTCAACAAATGCACACTCAGATAACATAATCTAATGTTAAACACTTCGGACAGGTTCTAATGACACCCACACACCCACTAACACACACAAATCAACAGACACATGCACACACAGGCATATGGTATGAAGGCTAGTATAAATTACTGTAACTAAATAAATAGTAACTCACTACCGGTTAAGGCACCATACTGGCAATAACTTTGGTTCTGGTAGTTCTGACTATCTTCTTACAGATCTGTATCAAATATTATTATCATTACTTAGGCCAAAGGTTCACGTCTACATAAAAAATCATCCTTTTCTTGTGATCAAGTGTTGGTTCTGGTAACACCTGTCATCAACCATTGGGTATACAAATGTGTGAGGTGTACCCTGAACACGTTTGAGAAACCTTACATGTATTTCTGGTTTTACCCTAACAATGGTAGCAATATAATGCCTGTATGTCTTTCCTATCAAAGGGAACCCTCACAACTACCCAATTTGAGGGAACAACTTTATCCCCAATAGTCTGGGTAGAGATGACTGTCTGGAATTTATTTGGCTTAAGTAATTTGTCAGTCCAAAGATAGGAATTTTTTCTGAAAAATACAGAGATATTCATTAAAACAGTCATAGCAAGGGGGGGGGTAAGCAAATGGTGGGTGACAGAGTGACTTGGAGGTGTTTTGTCTGCAGCCACCCTTTGCGAGATTAGGGCGTCAGGCTAAAGATAGATAGATAGATAGAGATGTGCCGATTGGGTATTTAGTCGCACCGAGTCGGGTGAGTCATGTGAATAGGAATGGATCCAGTTGAGTTTGTCCGTAAGAAAATATATATTTTTTTAATTACTTATGAATTTTATTGTGTCCAAGCCTTCCTTAAATTTTACTGTTATTCAATAAACTATTTATAGTGGCATTTGAGAAAGGTAAAAAAGGCAAATGGGATATTGCCATGAGTCAGGAACTGGCGGCGTGAAGTAGGTTGGTGGCCAAGATGCGTTTTGTGAATGAAAATATCTTCTTGTGTGCATTACAAATGGCCTTTATTGAGTCAAAACCTTGCAAAAATTATATTGTGTTGTGCAGCAGACTGCTTATAGTTTTATATGAGAGAATAATGGCCAGACTTATGTGAGAATCCCGGACTTGTACGGGCATTTGTCTGGCATTTGATAATACAGTATTGTCCAGCCTCAGCCTGTGTCCGGGAAATCCGATATCCAGGAAATAGAGGTCCACCAAATCGAGGGTTGAGTGTGTGTATATATACAGTATACTGTCTATATATATATATATATATATATATATGTACACAGTAATTTCTCCCCTATCCGTTATAATAGAACCAAAGGCATGACCGGAAAGTGGTCTTGTCCGGATAGTGGCCCTGAAGCTCCAGCACCAGTCATTCCTGACCCTAACCTAGCCTAACCTAACTCAGAAAACCACCTACCTGCCTCCCTACCGGACATGCATATCACCAATTTAAGACCCCATTCACATAAATAATGGACACAAAACATGAATTAATTGAATTTTAACCAAAAAATGATGATTTTGAGGTAAGTAAGGCAGAGGTGTTCACAAGTTGACAGCATAGTGTAAGTATTGGACATGGCAGTCACTAAGAAAATCACCCTTTCTCATATCTTATGCACTAAAATATGGAATACAAAGCATGAAATAAATAAATTGTTACCAGAAAATTATGATTTCGAGGTGAGTTGGGCAAATATGTTCACCAGTTGACTAGATAGTGAACGTAAGAGACATGGTAATCACTGAGAAAATCACCTCTTTCATAGCCTGTGCACTCAAATATGGGAGACAAAGCATGAAGTAAATAAAATGTAACCAGAAAAATTATGATTTTGAGGTGAGTTGGGCAAATATGTTCACCAGTTGACTATATAGTGAACGTATTTTAGTGGTAGGTGGTGGCGACAATCATCCACTCACTTGATGTAGTGCTGCCTACTTCTTCCTTAGCCTTTATCATTCTTTTTCTGTGCCTGCCCTCCTTTCTTCCTATTTCTCGTATATTTCCTGTCACTTCTTACTGCTTTTCTTTCCTTTACAGGTGGCATTACATTGAGTGATAAGCCAAATGGTTTCCTGTAAGCCAAGAAACCATTTACAACGCTGGGTGGTAACCATATAACCAAACCATACGTGCTCCCTACGTGTCAACAAGTGGGTTGGTGGAGGGTTAGTGCCCCTCCCCATAAAAAAAAATAACTCAAAGTCAAATGGCCACCCCTTACGGGATTATGGTGTCTGGCAATAGATAGATAGATAGATGTAAGAGACATGGTAAACACTGAGAAAATCACCTCTTTCACAGCCTGTGCACTCAAATATGGGACACAAAGCATGAAGTAAATAAATTGTAACCAGAGAATGAGGATTTAGAATTGATTATGGAAAATATTTGGCAGCTGACAGTGTACTTACGTGTCCGTGGTGGCTGTTTACCCCACCTCTAAAGCTCAGACAGTGGTGAAAATGCTCTTGAAGCATGTACAGTAATCCAGTGTTGAACTGCACTTAACCCTTAGCACTGTGAATTATGATTGTTTAACCCTTACACCGCGAGGTTGTCGGAGGCGCACAGTGCCAACGGGGATATTCGCACTTCGACTGACTTTTTAAAAATATTTGCCCAAAATCAGTTATTAGTCCTAGGATATTATAATTACATATGCATATGGCACATACCTTCAGCTTTCTCCTGGGATGTTTTTTTTTAGCACTCATCGACTATCGTAGGACTTGTGGAGACTTCTGAAGTTGGGTAACTAAGTCTCCACTTTACACTTCCCAACTTCTCGTAATATGAATACCACTGCCAGATATTAACACTAGAAACACTATTCAATGATTTTCAAGTAGTTTGGAATCCATACTAAAAAAAAAAACACTGTGAAAGCAATGTACAATACGAGCGCTTACGAGCCTCCCATTCACGCTAATTTGCTGCCAGTATTCTGTAATTTCTTACTCATATACACACTCACACTTTATTATTTCTAGTGCTTTGTTACATTTATATATATCTACAGTCCTTTACCGCTTCCCACACGATGTTTAGTAGGGGTAGAGGTCACAGTGCCTTTTATAATGGACGCAAAAACGGCAGAAATGGAGGGGCGTGATTTCACCGTGAAGGACAAGAGCGAACTGATTGTACAATACGTATCTCAGTAGCCAAGAGTTGAAAATGTCAGCTGCTAATGTATATGCTAAGAAATAAGTCATAGGTAATCTAGACAATACATAATAAATTAGGTAGTTCCAGGTGAATGTAAATATCACTCAGGCTTCTCTCTTCCTTTCTTTTATACATTTATATTACGAGAGTAGCTCATACGGCATATTTCAGGGGAAAAAGAAGCAGGGGAAATTAGCAAACGAGTGCAGGTTGGATGTTGCCAAGTGATAATTAGCCAATTCCAGGTGTATGGCACTATCAATTATATATATATATTATTTTGTATAAGAATAGGGCATAGGGCTCATTTCAATGGATGAAAACAGTGGAAATATCTGGGGAAGATTTACTTAGTGCAGAGCGGCTGAGCAGATGACACGAGAGGGTAATGGAGGGGAGGTAGGGAGGGGAGTCTAGAATGGGGGAAAATGGCTAAATTGTCAACAATGGATGGGAGTACTGATGACTTTAGCAGCTCTGACTATTGTTGGACATTGGCAGTGCTGATAGGTGATACAAGTCACCACCTGAAAGCCCGGGCGAATTAAAAAAAACACAGAGGCACAGAAGTGACGCCCCTCAGTATGATCCATTGCACCCGACTGTCACAAAAGTGACGACCCGCAGTTAAGGGGTTAAACAAAAACTCAGGGCAGTTCAGAGACAACTGTCGGAGTGGCGGGAGGGGGAGACAGTGAGACTGGAATGTAAAGAAGACCATTCAGCGCCTCGTGCCAAATTCAAACTTACGGGTCAATAAAAATCATAATTTTTTCTTTTCTTTTTTTTGCAATTTTTTGGCATTTTTGGGTTTCGAACATCAGCCTACGATGTCTGAACAGTGGTGTAACCAGATAGTGGTCGTCCAGAAAGTAGAGAGATTACTGTATATATATATACATATATATAGTGTATGTATATATACATACTGTATATATATATATAGATATAGATACAGTAGGCGCGGAAAGTATTGACGTTTTTTTGCCGACGTCATTCTTCTTCGCGTTAAGTGAAGTAGGGTCAATACTACCCTCCCCTGTGATGCAAAATGAGCTGACGCTTTTTCAACGGGAGCTAGCAACCCTGCTTGATAGGTTTGGCACCACAGGAGCAGGCTCAGTAATGTTTGGGCAGCCACAGGAGGAGGATTGTCTCTGTGTGTGATGCACCGCGAGGGCATGTTTTGACTCAAATAACACAGTTATTTGGTTACCTACCACATTCTCATCATGCCTAAAGTAACCACAAGCAAGGACAAACGTGTGGAAGTGATTACTTTATACAAAGCTGGCCACAAACTCCCATTTATTTCAAATCAGATGGTGTTAGACTGAGGAGAGTGCAGAGACTGGTGAAGCGGTTCAAGGACAGTGGGGAGGCCATTACTCCCACTCCACTTCCCAAGCCTGGGAGACCTCGTAAGACAACCTTCAGGACCTGTCAGCTGATCTCAAGGCAAGTTAGCAAGGATCCAAGGGTAACAGCACGGGATTTAAAAGAAAAGAACCCACAGTTGCTGGCAGATGTGTCTGTCAGAAGTGTGCAGCAGCTGTTGCATGATGATCTGGGCTACAGGAGTTTTTGTGCTCGTAAAAAAACACTGCTAACCACTCCAGAAGAAAAAGGGAGTAAATTTTTGTAAGAAATATCTTGCCTGGAGTGAGCAGCAATGGAAAACTGCGCTTTGGAGTGATGAGTCAACATTTACTGTCACTGGTACCCCTTTATCACGAGTGTACCGCAAACCAGGCAGTGACCCCTTGGCTCCTAAGTACATTTCCAAGTTTGTTAAATACCCAGCCTCACTCATGGCTTGGGGTTGCTTTACATATTATGGTGTTGGTAGGTTGGTAATTCTACCTGCAAATGAAAAAGTGAACCAGAACAATTATTTGGAGCTCGTATGTGATGTTTTAAGTGACTCTATTTGATAAAACCAAGGCAAGAGTATTTATGCAAGATTCTGCCCCTGCACATGTTGCAAAGTCAGTGAAACAGTGGCTAACAGACTGTGAGGTTCCCTTTACTTGAGATTGGCCCGGAAACAGCCCAGATATCAATCCCATTGAGAATTTATGGGCGCACATGAAGCGGCAGCTGCGTAGTATGGACACATCATCTTTGCCTAAACTTGAGGCTGCAGCTATGGAGCAGTTTTAGTCTGTCTGTTCTGCAAAACTACGCCATCAGTCTCCCCAGATGCTTTAAGAAGATAATAAAGGTGAAGAGGAATGCCAGTAAATACTAAATTCAATGGTGAGTGTTAATTTATTTGTTTCTCCTATCTAACCACAAGAATGTTTTCTTTTTTTAAGATGGTGTCAACACTTTCCGCGCCTACTGTAT
>JAGKTI010021155.1:0-15897 GCA_018397915.1 Birgus latro | reverse complement strand
GTTCTTCACAATTGGGTATACTGTATATTCAATATTATAATTTCATAGACTAATATATAATCTTCACCACTGAACCAACACTCCTAAATGGCACTGACACACTAGGTTTTATCCCTTCTGGGAATATGAATCTCGCCTCTTAACGTAATATTTAAAAATAATACTATCCCATGTGAATCTAGCGATCTCATGGTCTCAAATGGACTCGTCAGGCAAACTCACCGAGGTATTTCCTCCACAAAATATTCTTCCAAGTTTGAATATACACATTAACTCTAAAGGTTATTTATAAATTGACCCCACATTCAAAAAACTAAAATGATACAATAGGCTCAATACTTAAAGTGGATGAATATTCAGTGTTCTTAGGGAAAACAAATACATGTGAATACAAAACTATCAAGCTAAACACATCACACAAAAGGGATGGAATGTTCTAGTGGACCAGCCAATTCCACATTCGAATTACGTGTAACAGAAAAGGGCGGGGGAATTTCAGTGTAACGGGCAATAGGGGAAGGGAATGCGAGCCAGTCGGCTTCATCCACTCGTTATTTTCTAACGATGTTTCGATCAGCCACAATCTGTATCGATGAGAAAGGAGATAGCGTTATCTAATCAGTTCAAAAGGGGCAGGGGGGGGAATATTACTAATACTGATGTATATGAGAATTTACTTCACACAAGTAAGGAAGGAAGGGGGGGAATATATGGATTTTAGAGTCACTGACCTGTATCGATGAGAAAGGAGACGGCGTTATTCCGGTCTCAGGCAAATCGTACAGTTTATATAAGCTCGGTTGTTCTAACATTGGGAATTGACTACGACTTCAACTGATCTCTCTGCAGCATTTCAGTTTACACCTGTTACCAGGGAATATGAAAAATGTGTTCACCCTCGACCCACACGGATGGGTTGACTTACGATGCTTAAAATTTTGTAATGAGCGTATGGGATTTACAATTACACTGAAGCCTAAACAAACGAGCTCTTGAAACAAATTGTATTCATGTGTCGCAGTTGTCGGGCCTATGTGACTAAACGCAAGTGTAACACAAATTTCGTGGTTACAAATGTCTGTTATCAGCAATTAGAATTTAACTAAGCTTTAAGTCACTACTACGTAGTACAAAAGGAGATATCACCAACTTTGACTTACAAATTTTGAATTCAAAGTACGAAGACAAATTTTCACGATTATTAATCTCTTGCTAAAATTTACAATTCCATGCATATTGTGGGAATTGGCTGCTCCATGCACAAAGTCATTCATTTTACATATTTGCCCTATTCAGTTCCTTTATTAATAGAGTCTCACTTTCACTATGAATATTAACAGGGATCAAGCTTGAATATGGAATTTGATGATTAACCATTGCACAGACAAAACATATTTAGGGGTTCAAGGTTACACTTACATTACACTTATACTAAGTTATACTACTCATACTAATTTATACTTAAATTACCCTTAAAATTACAGCATTACACGGGTCCATCCTCCGGGAAAATTTTTTTGTTAACATCGGAAGTCAACAATCAGTTCATTCCTCAACATTTCGTAGAGACGTGTGTGCAGATGAGACGGACTTACCAAATTTGACTGTGAAACTCTCTATGAACTCCAGAATGAGATAGTGATTCCACTGACTCTTCCTCCCATATGTGGCACCTGTCGGTCCACAAGCAAAATTGCGTACCCCAGGGGGTCGCTTCTCTGTCACCAATGAACTCTCGAAAACCAGTGGAAGGATGTGCCCCAGCCAACCTCCTGCCTGGGTGATAACATGGTCGCCTCACCTGGACTGACCCGTACTCTTGCAGCTAGGATCATCCCAGTGGCGCTTCCCATGCATACAACCTACTATCGCATTCACCCTCCATTCATTCATTCTAATGTTTCCAGCTCTCCACCTAGTAACTGATGAGCATCTGTCAGGTCCTGAAGTCACTGTTAGACCCTAGACCGTGCTGACTTAAGTTGAGAGGATACTGGTTTCCCCTCGAATTAAAGCAACATAATATTCCCACTGAACTGGGCTGTGCCCATGACACAAACTCCGATGAACTCTAGACACGAGATTAAACTCTTTGATCTCTTGAACTAACAGTCAATAGTCAGACAGTCTGACCCGCACACACTTCCCTATCCAACACTTAACTTGGTACTGCAATAACCCGTTTCACAACACTTCAACATTCTTCAATCAGTCTTCGGGGAGGACGTCTTTCACGTGGCGGTAATTGTTCATCCACTGGGTCAGGCTCAAAAGTTTTGTTCAGGGGTTCCAAGAGCCACTCTTCCCCTCCATAATAGGGTTTCACTTGTCCAGCAGCTCTTTGTATCTTTTTCCCCGTGAACACATTTTCTGTCACTTACACACCTCCGTCCATTAACACTTCCACTACACGATACGGACCATCCCATTTTACATTAAGATTTCGACACGTACCAGGTATCACAGTTTCTTTCTTAATCCACACAAGGGTTCCAACTCCAACCACTTGGTTCTTTCGCCTTCGGTTAGCCACGTCTCTATACCGTCTCGACATCTTCCGGTGCATTTCCCGAATGAGAGCATGGGCGACCGTCATCTCGTCTTCCCCGCCATTGACAGAGTAAAGAGTAATGGCGCACCAACCAGTCTGTGTGGATGGCGAGAGAAAAAGGCGAAGTAAGGTTGCTGGCCCGTAGACGTATGGACCGCCTGATTCATGGCGATCTGGCATGGCTGGAGCAATTGCGGCCAACGAAGAGGGTGGCCCTGACATAAGGCGGAGAGGATTGACTTCAGGGTCCTATCCATCCTCTCGGTTATTCCATTCCCTTGGGAAAGATAAGGGGTCGTGTAGTACAGGGTTATTTGGTGTTGCTGGCAGAACCGTTGAAAGTCTCTGCTGATGAACTCGCCTCCGTTGTCCAGGATAATACCGCAGGGTGTGCCATAGTCTGCCACATACTGACCAAGTTTGTCTGTGATGTGTGTGGTCTGTTTTGTTGTAAGGGGGAAGAACCTAATGAATCAGCTATAGTGGTCCACTACCGTAAGCACATAGTGATAATCCTGGACTCCAGCAACCATGTCAGTAAGATCTATTCCAATCCTTTCCACTGGTTTATTCACTGTGTGTGCCATAGTCTGCCACATACTTCCCAAGTTTGTCTGTGATGTGTGTGGTCTGTTTTGTTGTAAGGGGGAAGAACCTAACGAATGGGCTATAGTGGTCCACTACTGTAAGCACATAGCGATAACCCTGGACTCCAGCAACCTTGTCAGTAAGATCTGTTCCAATCCTCTCCAGTGGTTTATTAACTGGGGGTAATTCCTTCCACTGTTGCTGCAATCCAGTGTCCTGTTTGAACCTTTGACAAGTTACACATTTTTTTACATATTCACATACATCGACTTTGAGATTTTGCCAGTAATAGAGTTCTTCAGCCTTTTTAATAGTTTTCTTTTGCCCTAGATGACCTGTTAATTCATGGGCATGTTGTAGAGCCTGAACAACTAAGGTACGAGGAATTGTGAGACTATAATGAAGACTACCATCCGCCTTCTCGCACACAAAATGTAATATCTCATCTACCAAGGCAAACTGATCTAAAGTAGTTTTCGGTAATCTTTTAGCAGGGATTCTGCCACCTTCCAGATACTGCGCTAGTTCTCCCCATACTGGTTCTTCTCTCTGGCGGTCTCTCATTTGTTCTCGGTCTAACCCGAGCCATGTGGCTTCAGGTGAACGGACTACCACTCAAACTGGCCGTGACAACCGGTCTGCGACAAAATTATTCTTGCCTTTGAGGTATTGAATGTCGTAGTTATATTCCCTCATTTCCAGTATCCATCGGTTCATCCGAGGTGATTTAGTCTTGCGTTTGAATATGCTTGTTAGAGGTTGGTGATCAGTGACTACAGTAAAAGGGGTACCCCATAAGTAATGATGAAAGTTCCGGCACGCGAGGACTACTGCTAGAGCCTCCTTGTCAGTTGTTGAATATCGAGCCTTGCAAGGGGTCATTTTTTTTTAGAAGTACCCGATTGGCTTATTGGTAGCGTCGGCTTGGATTTGACTAAGGACTCCTGCAACATGAGTGTTACTGGCGTCCGTAGTAAGAACAAACGGCTGCTTTACCCGAGCTCTAACCAAAACGGGGGCGTTCGTAAGGCAAGACATGAGATGTTCGAAAGACCTCTGACATTCGTCCGTCCAGTGAAATGTCATTCGAGATTTAGTCAAACTGGTAAGGGGTGTAGCAATCCGTGCGAACGATGATACATGTTTTCTATAAAACCCACACATACTGAGGAATCGCCTCACTTCCTTCAGTGGTGGGTGGCTTCATCTTCGTAATTGCCTCAACATTTTTCGGATCCGGCTTACTTCCCTCTGCCGAAATCTGGTGACCCAGGAAGGTCACTTCCTTACATCTAAATTTACATTTACTGAAGTTTAATTTCACCACACTGACAGCAAGCAGCTCGAAAAGTGTTTCAATCACTCCAGTAGAGTAGGGAAACTGGGGCCCCATAAGATTAAATCATCTAATTAATTCTTGACCCAACCCTTCTGTAGAAGAGGCACCAATAATGAGACCATTTGTCGTGAGAAAATTGCGGGGGAACAGTTGAGACCGAAAGGAAGGCATCTAAATCGGTAGAGTGCTACCCCATCACTGAAGGTAGTGAGATCACGACTCTCCTCATCTAACAAAATATGGAAATACGCCTCTCGCATGTCCAGCGTGACATAATACTGATGTCCAGCTGCTTGTTCTACTAACTCGTCTTACCGTGGGAGTGGGTATACGTCCGCCACGAGGTGTTGATTCACGTGGCGATAATCGAGGCACATTCGTTTTCTACCATCAGGTTTGTTTACGAGGATGATGGGCGACAGCCAGGTTGCTGTGAACCTTTCGATAATTTCTCTGTCCTCCATGTCCCTTAACATCTCTGTGATAATCTGCTTCGCTTGTACATGATAGCAATACATAGGCCCACGACTGGGTTGGGTGTCTGCAACTTTAATATGAGCGGGAGGACCACTGATGAGTCCTAACTCACCTTTATCGAGAATAAAGAGGGTCATCCTCAAGGATCAACTTGGTTAAATCTTCTCGCTGGTCATAAGTGACGTGTTGCCAATTTTGTTCTCCGATCAGAGCTTTCAGTTTCTGAGCGTGTGTTCCGTTTTGTTTGACTTGATCATTCTCTGGGAGAAGATTGTTGTGAATCTTAGTAACGTTAATTTTGTCAGGGATTGGATTAGCCACTCTCTCATATGATCCGATAATTGTGCCCTTACGAAATACTTACCTTTTTGGTTGCATTAGTGAGTGGGAAGTAGATGGTATTTACCACACTGACTTGGACCAAATAAGGATGACTGTTATGACTAACCCTGGGTTTAGGGTAGATGATGAGATTAGTAGCTGGGTCTTCCCTTACAGGTACGAGCATGAATTTAGACTAATAGGGGTCTACTTTCATTGTAGTAAGAAGGTTAATCTGCATGAAGAGTTGTGTTGGGTTGGAAAGTTCTACTGGATCAACTTTCACTCTCCCCACTTTGTTTCTTTGGCGGCGGATATGATTCACCACATAAGGGGCGCCTTCCCAGATCATAACTCTCTTTGCTTCATCCCACATGAGCGGAGCTTGGCCCAACACGTCACATCCCAGGAGTATGTCAGTACCGATATAAGAATTTGGCATTACCAGGAACCATTGTTTATGCGGTTTCTCGTCACCAACCGCTATTTTGGCTCGCAGCATTCCTAATACTCTCAGAGGTGCGCCTGTGACTCCTTGTAAGCACGACAGGTTTCGGCGTGTGTTTATTTTTCCCCCAATCCGTTTGATTGCGGACTCATTTAAACTGTAGCTACTCCTGGTGTCCACGATAGCTTCTGTTATTTTCCCATTTATTATTACACTGATGGTGAAGGATGTTTGGCCGCCGGCAAGTCATAATTGTTGAGATGATTCATGAGATGCTTTTGGTTAATCATTTCGAGTGGGAGGTTTGTGACTACGTCCAGGGCACCCGCGTTCTCCACGCCGACATCCGTGTCTGCGACAGTCAAAACAGTGCCCAGGAGGGGGTTTCTGCCAGCAATCTCGGAGGTTATGTGATGATGTGAGACAGTGAGCACAGTATTTATCACTATATGTTTTGGGGGTACTTGGCCGTTCCTTATTCACTTGTGCAAGGTTAGATTTGAGCTCGTGGATCCGGCGCTTTAATTCTTTCATTTCGTCTCTCGTTCTATCTGGACTCGAGTAATCACTCTGGCTTGACAGGTTGGATGGCGATAGCCGTTTTTCTACCTCCCTTTCCTCAGCACTTCTCTCAGAAGGCACCACATTGACACGAGAGGACTGACTCACTTCCAACAGTTGGCGTTCATGTTCAGTTCTATCAATAAATTTTCCCTGGATATTCACCATCTAGGAATCCCTCGAGTTTTAACCGTGATGAAAGTGGTAATCCATACCACAGTTTCCGTTTGATAGTCCTGTCATGGTTAAGGAATTTCTCACTAGGGAATTTATCTTCTGTGGCTGCATGTTGGCAGATGAAACGGTGCGTGAAAGCCTGGGTTGATTCTACCCAATCATAACATGCCGAGTTCAATTCTTGCCAAGCCCGGTCAATACTAACTTGAATGGCAAACTCTGCTCGAAGGAACGCCTTGAATGCTGACCATGAAGTTACTCAATTTCTGGTCTGGTTGTTATGAATGAAAATAGCAATTTCTGTGCTTACTCGACCCTTCGCGATCTGTATGCGCATTAATTACATCATCCTGGTCACACTGTTCTACTGCTTCAAAAAACATTTCCAGGTGAGCTGCAGCATCGATGCCCTGTAATTGGCAAAGTTCCAGAATTGGAATATCACGAGGTTTTGTGAAGTTCCCTTTACCTTTCATTGTTAGAGGTCGATCAGGAGACTGAGGATAGGCTGAATTCGTGGGGAACTGCTGTGATTCAACTCTGTCGAGTTCGTTTGCTAACTGGATCAGTCTAGGAGAGAGTTCCTCCTCCTTAAACTGGCTTTCTACATTATCTCGCCAACTCATGGTGTACTGCTACTGAGGAATTCTATCTCAATTCATTCATTTACTGTGACAACATGATCTTATTCCGCCATCATATCTATTCCGTCATAATATCTAATTTTACATTAATATCATATCCTCAGCACATTATCTTATCCCACTGCTTTAGCCACCAGTGTCATGCTATGAAATTTTGTCTCACCGTAAAAATCAGAGTTTTAGAGAGTAGGCTGCCACCACCCAGCGTATGCTGGGAAATTATTCCACCAGGAAAGAAAGATGAAGACTTCTGGGGCCTTGCGAATAAGAGAACTAGGGTAGCATGTTCTTTTAAAGGGCGTGTGAATAATAAGATAGCACACCTTGCAGGCCACTCAACCTCACGATGTCTTCTTAGGGGATAGTAAGACTTAAACTAATGAAAACTTAACCTAATATTTACTGATTCTAAACATACAATAAGAAGAAACAAACAAGATAGTTAGATCAAATTAAACATAGATTACTTTGCAGACTGTGAATTATTGGGAACTGAAAGATAAATTTTCTTTCGCACGGAGATTATCACAAGGCAGACTAAATATAATAGGGATCAATAATTCCAAGAATATAAATCACCACAGCTGAATATTTTCTCGGGATGATATTATCACACTAATATATATAGTGTTCTTCTCAATTGGGTATATATTCAATATTATAATTTCATACACTAATATATAATCTTCACCACTGAACCAACACTCCTAAATAGCACTTGACACACTAAGTTTTATCCCTTCCGGGAATATGAATCTCACCTCTTAACCTAATATTTAAAAATACTACTATCCCATGTGAATCTAGCAAACTCACAGTCTCAAATGGACTCGTCAGGCAAACTCACTGAGATATTTCCTCCACAAAATATTCTCCCAAGTTTGAATATACACATTAACTCAAAGGTTATTTATAAATAGACCCCACATTCAAAAAAGGAAAACGATACAATAGGTTTAATACTTACAGTGGAGGAATATTCAATGTTCTTAGGGAAAACAAATACATGTGAATACAAAACTCTATCGAGCTAAACACATCACACAAAAGGGATGGAATGTTCTAGTGGACCAGCCAATTCTGCATTCGAATTACCTGTAACAGAAAAGGGAGGGAAATTACAGTGTAACGGGCAATAGGGGAAGGGAATGCGAGCCAGTCAGCTTCATCCACTCGTCATTTTCTAACGATGTTATGATCAGCCACAATCTGTATCGATGAGAAAGGAGACGGCATTATCTAATCAGTTCAAAAGGGGCAGGGGGGGAATATTACTAATACTGATGTATATGAGAATTTACTTCACACAAGTAAGGAAGGAAGAGGGGGGAATATATGGATTTTAAGAGTCACTGACCTGTATCCACTAGAAAGGAGACGGCGTTACGCCGGTCTCAGGCAAATCGTACGGTTTATATAAGCTCGGTTGTTCTAACATTGGGAATTGACTGCGACTTCAACTGATCTCTCTGCAGCATTTCAGTTTACACCTATTACCAAGGAATATGAAAAATGTGTTCACCCTCGACCCACATAGATGGGTTGACTTACGATGCTTAAAATTTAGTAATAAGCATATGGGATTTACAATTACACAGAAGCCTAAACAAACGAGCGCTTGAAACAAATTGTATCCATGTGTCGCAGTTGTCGGGCCTATGTGACTAAATGTGAGTGTAACGCAAATTTCGCTGTTACAAATGTCTGTTATCAGCAATTAGAATTTAACTAAGCTTTAATTCACTACTATGTAGTACTAAAGGAGATATCACCAACTCTGACTTTCAAATTTCGAATTCAAGGTACGAAGACAAATTTTCGCGATTATTAATCTCTTGCTAAAATTTACGATTCTTTGCATATCATGGAAATCGGCTGCTCCATGCACAAAGTCATTTATTTTACATAGTCGCCCTATTCGGTTCCTTTAGTAATAGAGTCGCACTTTCACTATGAATATTAACAGGGATCAAGCCTGAACATGGAATGTGACGATTAACCCCCTACATTTCGCAGACAAAACATATTTAGGGGTTCAAGGTTACATTTACATTACACTTATACTAACTTGTACTACACTTATACTAATTAAATTGTACTTAAATTACCCTTAAAATTACATCATTACATAAATAATGGTAGGGGAGAAAGTTGAATGGAATCATTTTCTGATGTTGCGCGCATTGTTGACTGAGAGGTGTGTGGCACGTAAGGTCTGGACCAGCCCGTGACGGTCATGCAGTACTCGGAATCGGTTGGACATAGGTTGTGTTGAAAGAGTTCGAGAGGGTTAAGCATAAAATAAAATATTGATACAATACAGTGCCGATTGGCTACTGTTTACAAGTCAGTTGATGTACCTCGAAGCTGGATGTTGCATACAACCACCGGTTACATCTTGTTTTACCATAGGATATTGTTTTAATAAAGCTGAGCCAGCAGTGCTGGATATTGCATTAGGCCAGATATTGCGACAACAGATAATTGAGTTTCTGTATTTTGAACCACAGACATTGGCAGTGAGTAAGCTACCATACATAGTTTACACAGTTTAGATTCTTAGCTGTAACCAGAGGAGATCTCTTAATGACTGGTTAACTTGTATGCAGTACTTTTCTAATTTCATTCACTCCTTAGAATGCTTTCATCCCCCAACAGAAATTTGAATTACCGTTTTTTGTGACATATAAGACACTGCACTGTGAAAGATGCATTATAATCTTGGAAGAGCAAGTCAAAGGAAAGACTTTTTGATTCCTAACCAACGTGCAATATAATTAACTTGATATAGTCACATATCAGTATCTCCATTCAGTACTATTCATCAGTCAGTAATTTCATTATTACATAATATAAGTACTAGAATAGTGACAATTTGCACCACAGTCATACATTTAAACACCATACATTACGGTACTTTTGCTTCTTTACTGAGTTTGAACCATGAGAGTTTGTATTTACTTGTTCACCTGACAGTATATCCATTCAGTATTATTCATCAGCTTGCTACTGAAAAGTGAAAATCTGGAAAACAGTCATACATATGTACTGTACACCAGAAATTGCTTCAGTCCACCCTTCTTTTCTGTCAGGTGTAGTCCAGCTTGTTTTGTCCTCAAGTCACTTGATTGCTTTGTAAAGTATCAGCATGATTCATGCAAATAGAATATAAAATAACAAAAAATAAAGGGCAGTAGGAAAGTTACAAACACTTCTTCATTTTAAAAATCCATGCTTGCATTGCAAAATTTCAGTTATATTCACCAGCAGACACCAGATGGCAGCAGTGTCAGCATGTAAACAAGAGTTGTGGCTGCTCTTGAAGTTTTTCCTATACCTCGAATAAACATTCAAGTGCATCTTATTTTTCACAGTTTAACAACAGTTTTTGTTTGCTTAAGCCCCTTGTGGGATTAAGGCGTCTGCAAGTAGATAGTTAGATATTGGAAGTTTATAGATAAAATTCCTGTATATGTGGCTGTTTTGAATAAAGCCAGAGCTAACTCCAGTCAAACCTCCTGGCATTCATCTCTGAAGATGCATGGGGACTTATCAGTGTACTTTTTAGGTAAAAAGGTGTGTCATACGTCGCAAAACACGATACACTTGGGCGAATTATTCACCAGTTAGAGAAACACTAGTTTAAACTGCTTAGCATTCCATACCTAAATTTAGGTCATCAACCTTCTCATCTGAGGAGGTAGAGGAGCAGATTCAGTCTAATTGTTGACATTAGTCACTGTATTCATTGATGGAAAAATGTGAAATGTGTATTAAATTATTGTAGTAAAGATTATTTTTATAGCAGGGTAGTTGGTTTGTACTGTAGTAGTAAATAGACAGGTACTGTACTTGATATGGTTACATGTGTACCTTTGCTGGTGAGAGGCACCTTTGTATAGTGGCACCGACACAGTTAGGTGGTTCCACTGCTTGGTTATGCAATTGTCCCTAAACTCCTTATCTCCTGAAAGGTGGATGGTGGACTGCAGGTGGGCATGTTCAGCCCACAGTCATTCACATTCAGATAATCTGAGGTTACAGCTATTGTTACTACTATTGCATGTGTACCACCAACCTTATCCAATACTCTTCCAAGTAAAAAAGTCCATCTGAGAGTTAAAATATTCTCTCCATCTCAGTTACAGCATAATCATCATCTAGTACACTCACCCAAATGCCATACATTCCTCCTTACCCTCTCCCTTCCCTCACACCAGTTCCTCTGGTTTTCTTCACAGGCATAATGTAGTGTTTCTGGTCACTTCTTTGAGGACCATAAGTGTTTTATTGTCAACATTTATTTTTCAGGAGACATTTATTTTTCAACTGTGGGAGAACTGGTACCAAGGAATGGGTCAAAACATGGTTGCTCACCACCACTGCTGCTGAAGTTGAACACATGGACAACCCCGCTGTGGGAGGTGATAGCCTCTGCTTATCTACAAAGCATCTTCCCACCCAGGCCTGTCCCTCAGTGGAAGTACATTCTCATCAGCATCATGTTTGGACAGCAGTTACTCTGAATGCAGTGGAATTTCATGTCTGTTCAGTTTTATTGCTAGATATCCAATCTTGAAGTTTATCCAGGGGAACTGTAGGGCTCTTATTTGCATCTTATCACAGCCCACTTTCACTAGTCCAAACCACCCTTCTTCTTCTACTAATACATCTCATCTTTTCAACTCATTTTTTCCCATCATTGTACAGAGCTGTACCTAAGTATGATGAAATACCTATCTTATACTTATTCGGTCATATGCAAATGTAAATAAAACTTTTTTTGAGAGATTTACAGTATTTAGCAATCATTTTGTAATTCTTTTATTTTCCTTCACAAATTTTATTCTAGTAGAATTTGGTGGTCAGTAGTCAGGGAAGTCACTCTCTCTGGTCTATAAGCAACTCACCCCACCACATCTGTAGATGCTGACAAGGAGCCTACATGTGGTGGTATGGTGTACCGTGGGTGAAGGTGAGCATCTGCAATAGCCACCATAAAGCCACGCCTCCTCATATGTTCCTGCATCTCACTATGATGAAGGACTTTGGTCTGGGCCTGGTGCAGTGTTGGTCACCACAAGGGGGCACCAGTTCCCTGCATGGTGTATGTACTGTACCTGTGGGACGGCCCTATGAAGTTGGCTGCTTGCCAGTAATCAATGAGTCTGCTCAGCAAGACAGACTTGGAGTAAGCACTGAGCAACAACAACAAGAACCACACCATCATTTATCATTTCTTTGCCTGTATATGCTGATTTACAGCTCACTTGACAGATGAAACTGGTTGTAGAACTTAAAGTCTGGTCACTCTTAACCCATAAACCTGAGGGACAACTTACCTATTTTACTCAGATTAATGCCAGACAATCTCTTAGCCACTGGAAAACCATCCAAGGTGTGACAGTTAAAGAACTGCATTGATTTAACCCTCAAATCTCCAAGGACACAGTATCTATTTTATTCTGGCTAGTGTCAGATAATTTTACTTGCCGTGGCACTAGGAAAACTCCTGAGATTTGAAGACTATTATCCTTAGTAGTATTCACAGCTCAAATAGGAAGACCTTGGTTTATTTTAATTAAGTAGAATGTTGATTTAAAAGAAGTAGAATCTTAATGATTCATTTAAAGTGACATCAAAATTATGGACCTATTATTGATTTAAAACTCATCTTTCCAATTTTATGCAAGTCACTTAAGGTTCATTGTATAAGGAAAACAATGATTTATATTTTCCTGCTGCTAGCTATCATCAGACACCAACTAAGGCATGTGGCTAGCTTTCTGCACTTCGTGCCCCACCCTGCCCCACTCCAGCCCAGCTGTGACCCTGGATGACTGTTTTTCATTGATGTGTGATTCTTCTCTGTGTACTGTCAGCATATGCATCAGCCATCACCACCATGATGTCTAAGAGGCCAGGTAGTGAATCTTTAAATACCTCAAAGACTCTGTCAAGCTCTGAAAGAGAGAAGGAATGAGTGCTGTGGATGGCCAGCCGTCTGAGTTGGGCTTAGTGTCTTCCGAACATGATTTAGAGCTGTTTGAGTTGGGATTAGTGTCTTCTGGACATGATTTAGAGCTATTTGAGTTGGGCTTAGTGTCTTCCAAAGATGATTGAGTAAGCACAAGCAAAAATGTATCTGGCAGAAAGTAAAGGTACCCCCAAATGGCAAATGATTAACTACAACTACAGTAATCCCTCATTAAATCCAGACATAATAGAGACAGAGGCATGTCCGGGTAGTGGCAGCATCCGGATAATGAACACTATTCCCCTACCATACTCAGACCCTACCAATACCCAACCTCCAACCTATACCTAACCTATTTGTACTGTACCTATGCTTAATTTGGCAGTGTTTTCTGGTCATTCAGGCATATTTAGACATCAAAACACACAAAGGAATATACAAAGTAATGCTAAACACCAAGAAAACCAAGCAGAAAAAACACCGAAAACCAAAAAAACACCCTACCAAAACACTACTGTATGTACAGTACCCCACCTTATTCTGGCAGTGTTTTCTGGTCATTCTTCCATATTTGACACCACAACATACATAGGATTATCCAAAATAATTTTTAACAGCAAGAAAACCATGAAAAAAAAAAACACTGAAAACCAAAAACACCCTACCTATATGAGTACACAACTGTACATACAATTGCGCTCATGATTCCCCAACTCACCTGTGGTGGAGGGTGGTTGGCCCGCTCTACTCTTACTGAATGACAGGTAGTTGAGTTGGACTGCCCCACCAACACAGTGAAGCTGAAAATGGAACCGCTTCTTATAAACGAGAGATCTAAAAAGAGATGGGTGGGATATAAACAATAATGATGGACGGTATCATTGCTCATATGGTAGTACAACACGGAATAATTTTACTGAAATAATTCAACCTACTCTTGATTACATATAGGCTAGCTTGAAAGATGAAGAGATATGTTACGTGGTTTATTGTCCATCATTCACCTTCCCAACAATTTGCTACGGACGTGTAATTAATGCATTAGTAAATTCCTCTATATACTGCGGGTTTGCCTGTTAGTTATTTAGCGATAATAAACGTATTTTAGAAAAGTATGGATATTTCACAATATCATGGTTGTATGACCGAGTCCCTTTAAGTCGTCACACTGAGTGGATCACGTAATAACATTTCAATGCTATACAGTATTTGTTACACATATCAGGTGTTCTACCCTTGTTATCAGTGGTATTTGCATGACAAATAATGGTATTCAGGGGTACTGAGACATGTAAAACAAAGAAAAGATATTTACTGCAGGGATAGGAAATCATTCTCATTTCATGTAATAACTCAAAAGAAACACAAAATGAAATGGTAACATGATTGTGATAGCCCCCACAAATATCCTACAAGAGGATGAATAGAAATAAATATTCCCCACACCATATATATATATATATATACAGTAGGCGCGGAAAGTATTGACATTTTTTTGCCGACTTCATTCTTTTTCGTGTTAAGTGAAGTAGGGTCAATACTACCCTCCCCTGTGATGCGAAATGAGCTGACGCTTTTTCAACGGGAGCTGGCAACCCTGCTTGATAGGTTTGGCACCACAGGAGCAGGCTCAGTAATGTTTGGGCAGCCACAGGAGGAGGATTGTCTCTGTGTGTGATGCACCATGAGGGCATGTTTTGACTCAAATAACACAGTTATTTGGTTACCTACCACATTCTCATCATGCCTAAAGTAACCACAAGCAAGGACAAATGTGTGGAAGTGATTACTTTATACAAAGATGGCCACAAACTCCCATTTATTGCAAATCAGATGG
Source organism: Birgus latro (assembly GCA_018397915.1). NCBI lineage: Eukaryota > Metazoa > Arthropoda > Malacostraca > Decapoda > Coenobitidae > Birgus > Birgus latro. Next base: position 977 of record JAGKTI010021155.1, on the reverse strand, counting down.
TGTTAGACTGAGGACAGTGCAGAGACTGGTGAAGCAGTTCAAGGACAGCGTGGAGGCCGTTCCTCCCACTCCACTTCCCAAGCCTGGGAGACCTCGTAAGACAACCTTCAGGACCCGTCAGCTGATCTCAAGGCAAGTTAGCAAGGATCCAAGGCTAACAGCACGGGATTTAAAAGAAAAGAACCCACAGTTGCTGGCAGATGTGTCTGTCAGAAGTGTGCAGCAGCTGTTGCATGACGATCTGGGCTACAGGAGTTTTTGTGCTCGTAAAAAACCACTGCTAACTGCACTTCAGAAGAAAAAGAGAGTAAATTTTTGTAAGAAATATCTTGCCTGGAGTGAGGAGCAATGGAAAACTGTGCTTTGGAGTGATGAGTCAACATTTACTATCACTGGTACCCCTTCATCACGAGTGTACCACAAACCAGGCAGTGACCCCCTGGATCCTAAGTACACTTCCAAGTTTGTTAAATACCCAGCCTCACTCATGGCTTGGGGCTGCTTTACATATTATGGTGTTGGTAGGTTGGTAATTCTACCTGCAAATGAAAAAGTGAACCAGAACAATTATTTGGAGCTCTTATGTGATGTTTTAAGTGACTCTTTTGATAAAACCAAGGCAAGAGTATTTATGCAAGATTCTGCCCCTGCACATGTTGCAAAGTCATTGAAACAGTGGCTAACAGACTGTGAGGTTCCCTTTATTCAAGATTGGCCCGGAAACAGCCCAGATATCAATCCCATTGGGAATTTATGGGCGCACATGAAGTGGCAGCTGCGTAGTATGGACACATCATCCTTGCCTAAAATTGAGGCTGCAGCTATGGAGCAGTTTTAGTCCATCTGTTCTGCAAAACTATGCCATCAGTCTCCCCAGATGCCTTAAGAAGGTAATAAAGGTGAAGGGGAATGCCAGTAAATACTAAATTCAATGGTGAGTGTTAATTTATTTGTTTCTCCTTGCTAACCACAAGAAT
>JAGKTI010021154.1:0-15898 GCA_018397915.1 Birgus latro | reverse complement strand
AATATAACGTGCACGAATATTGTTTATAATGTCATTGCAATTACGACTTAAATTCCTGTAAATGATAACTGTATTCAAGTCATAAATAACCGATCTAGTTGGGGAGGTAAAACGAAACAGCGTCAATTAAATGAAACCGTGGGGAGGGGTTGGGGGTGTTGAGGGATAGGAACAAGGGGTAATGGAAGAGGGGGGTGAGGAGTGATGGAGACAGTGGAAGGGGGAGGGGAGGTGACGGCGAGGGTATTGAGAGGGAGAGTATTAGGAGCACTGTATTAACGATGGTTATATAAGTGTTATGTTACTGGTGACGAGTAATGTCTCCTAAACACCTCAGTGATGATTTATTCATGTTACTAACATTTATATTTAAGTCGCGATCAAGGAGAAAAAGAAGCTCATTTAACACTTTTATGTTGATTAATTACCACACTCTACCTACAGACATAGGATTTTCAGAATTAGCGATAAAACATGGATGATGGCAGAGCATGTCTGGGAAGAGGAGAGACGGGTGGCGAGAGAGGTCAGGAAGGAAAGTGATTTAGCTTGTAAAACAAAACCGTATACCCACGAAACAAGCTCTGTCAGTTTCAACGTTTGTTTTTTGTGTAACTGACATCGCAATTAATGTTTCGTGAAACCTCACCTTTATAACTGCAAATGTTCTCATATAATCCTTGCCGGCAACATCAGTCCAGTCCAAATAATCCTGTGCGTCTGTGTCCGTAACGAATAATCTTCATACATCAATGTCATACATTTCACAATAACGTTACTATTCTACCTGCTGCAAATTAATTTTATTAAGGAGCGTGTTATCTCCGAACTCATTTCTTTAATATTAGACCATACCTGTCAACTCTATCTCATACAGTGTTCCCAAATCAACAGGCTCGTATCACGCACGCTAAGAGGGACGATCTTCTGCTGTCGACTGTACATTACGAAACAAAAAATCTCACGAAGAACACAGATGAATGGATGAACGAAAGGATGGATGGATGGATGGACGGATGAAGTATATATGTTCAGTATGAAGATGCACATAAGAAATGCACCTTGCTTTTACACCAGACTGTTGATGGAATGGTGTGTAACCTGCTGATATTATGAAGCCTGGTAGAGCCGATAATTTCGAAGGTTTGATGATTAGTAAGTGAGTGAGTGGATTAGAGGACCCATTTCACTGGGTACTGTCTTCGAAATCCTCCTACTTCAGTGTTTTCTGATTCTCATTTCTAAATTCTACGCTCCTTTTATTAGTGCGAGGTAAAGATAGAATGATAATGCTGAAAATACCGTATATATTTAAACGGAGCTACAAAGTATGAAAGACAGTGGAAGGCAGCGGAAGAACAAAAACCATTTAAATTGAACTAGAGTGATATATTGTTAATCACGAACAGGACAGGACAAGACGAGAGGAGACGGTAAAAGGGGAAGGGTGTAGAAAACAAGACATTAAGCGTTTTGTACGACGAGAGATAAAGTATAAAGACACGCCAGAAAGATATGAGAGCCGAGCCGGTCAGGAGAACGTTACTGAAGCGGAATATGAGAACAGAACTAATAACACGAAAGTATAGCGGAAAGGGAGGCAAGGGAAGGACAGAGCAAGACAAACCTACAGAAGTAGAAAATATGATCTGCATAATATCTAAATGGCATAGGTGGAGCAGGCGACAACTAATCAGTAATGAAACCAAATCTGTACAATGTCCACAACATAGGAGGAGTACTAGAGTGATAAAAAAAAAAAAAAAAAAAAGGAAACAACGACCTGCTCAATAATATTCACTCAGTGTATAATCTTAGGAGGGTACAGGCACAGTAGGCGAGAATCTCCATAAAACAGTGAGACACAAGTGATGCGTAACGTACAATATCTGAAATATCCTTAATTTGCCTCGGGTAATGCTGGAGAGGGAGTTATAAGATACTAGCAGGTGTACTCGGCGTTGCCGGGCCAAAAAGGCGAACACTCTAATCCTATTTATTCTAGTTCAGTCTTTCTTTTCTGCTCCAGAAAGGCCATGTACACACGGTCCAAAAAGTATCGGGCAGGAGGGGTACGATGATATCTGAAATAATCAGTATATCTTGTGTAGAAAATGGGGCATTAATTGGCCATCATCTGAATATGCATCCAGTAACAATATCAACCATAAGCTGTCATATGAAACATATCTTTGACATACTTTGTATGTTTGATAACAAGGGGAAAAAATCAAACATTTCTAGAGTCCATTGTCCGTGGCCAAATGTGCACCGATACTTTTTTTATCGTGTGTACCCTTCATGCTCTTGAAGAGGGATTATGAGAGGTACAGGAACTTTCTATTTCAGCTTTTGCAGACTAATGCATAGTATTTGTATGCACTTGTTTACTGTTACTGGTGACCTCAAATGACCTCGAAGGTCAACCTCACATAGCCCTTGTCCGAACTGGAGGTCATGTGAGTCTCCATGCCAAAAATTGGGCTTCTGTGTCCAGTCATTCGAGTGTGTATTACCGATGACCTCAAATGACCTCCGACCAGTGACCTCAAATGACCTCGGAGGTCAGCCTCACATAGCCTTTGTCCGAACTGGAGGTCATGTGAGTGTCCGTGCCAAAAATTAGGCTGCAGGAGTATCCGGCGTTGCTTGGGCCAAAAAGACAAACAATACCGGTGACCTCAAATGAACCAAACTTGAATTTAGACCCCCTAAAACCATCCATGGATCACCCTGATTCTGATTATATATGGGTCTGGAGGTCTCTGGCCCTTGGTTTGGGCGTGATTGAAGGACAAACAAACATTGCGGTTCTTTTATATAGACATAGCATGATTTGTGCTCATTATCGACAGTATGGGACAGATAATACAGAGGGGAGATTGCAGAAAATAAAACACTGTATCTGTAGCATCATCAATTGCTCCCCACAGTTCTTTAAAAAACACTATTCAGAGTTGTGAAAAAATATTGTCAGCGATCTGACCATAGATTCCATTAATGAAAGATCACAAGGAAAAAAAAAAAGTAGACCACCGCAATATTGTCAAAGGACAATTCTGATACAGAAAAAAATCCCATGGTCATGGCCTACTAGAAGCCGAGCTATTATAGGACCTTGAAGCCAAGGTCACTAATCTTATGCTGTCGCCTTAGGTTATAACAATCTATACGTCCACCAAGTTTGGTAGCTCTAGCTATAATCCTTCATAGATGAGCCCCAATTTATTACCCCAGGCGATGTCAAAGAATGATCAACATTTTCGAACGATACTCCTTTCCGCATTGCGTCCGCCTTAAGCCTATAATATAGAAAGATTTCGGCTTCCTAGCTTAAGCGGTTCTTGAGGGAGCTTGGCTGACTCACAATTTCTGAGTTCCTGATAATATCCGGAGATCTGGTTGACAGATTGACACCATATACAGTATGACCAAAAGAACTGGACATCTGTCGGACTGCGCTGACCAAGTCCGAAGGTCTAGGCCAGATAGCCTTTGAAATACCGCAATTTTAAAATGAACAAGAAAATAATAATGTTTAAAAGAATAATAAATCTTCCCACAGAGAAGTGGGAAGTTTTAATTATCTATATTATAACAAGAAGCGGTGCCAAGGCACAACAAACAAGTCCCCAGCAGTGATTTTAGTGCTGACTACTGGATATCTAGTCAATGACGTCACATCAAATTTGCAGTAAATCGGGTGAAAATTGACGATTTATGCCCATTTAAATCGTAGGCCCGACCCACCTAACATTGACCCCACTATCGCTAACTGGGGGATGACCCCCCTGATGTAATGAGGCATGTTATAGGATGCACATTTGAAAGATGCACCTTTAGATTAGGTTTCACGTCGATGTGACAAATTTGAAATGAGTTATGGTGAAAAAAACGATTTTTACCCATCACCGATTTTTTTTTTTTACTTTTGGGGGCCTACAGCCTAGGCCTTGGCCCAATTTGGCCCAAAATTTAATCAGGTGATTAGAGGGTAATAGCCTATCATCCCTGTAACTTTAGCCAAAATCGTTCAAGTGGTTTTTGCACAAAGTTGGTTACAGACATATAGACAGACAGACAGACAAATAAACAGACAAGCCCTTCCTCAAGCCCCCATTCTTTCTCTTTGTTTCTGGTCCTGTTCAGATGGTGGAGCGGGAATGGAGCTAGTAAACTGCTAGTCAGTAAAACATATATTATAAAGCCTCGCGCTTCTATGGGGCCGCTCGTTTCATGTCCAAATTAAAGCCGTCACTGAACCATGCTTCAATTTGGTGCAAGTGCTCTCGGTCCGATAGGTTCTCGGTCCGATAGGTCCACAAAGCACTTCCCCAAATGAGAGGCGTTTCTAACCAGCTATCTCCACCACCACCATTGTCACTGCCACCACAACCACTGTCACTGTCACCTCAACCACCACAGCCACCACTATCTTCAAACTACCAACGCCACCACCACAACCACCACAACAGCTACCACCACCATCACCACAGCAGCTACCACCATTATCTTCTCAATAAAATCGTTTGTTCGTAGCATCAACGAAGCATTAGACATTGGAGTGTATATATACACCCGAGGAAAGTTCCGCCTTATACACCTGCCTGCCGGTTCGGACATTTATGCGTAAGACAACCACTAGTGATGACGTAGCTAGGCATTCAGATGTCTGGTACTGCTGTGTGGGAGGGGAGAGGTTACGGGAGGAGGAAGGCTGGGGGAGCTGATAGTTCCTACCCCTTCCTCTTTCAACCTCACCCTTCTCACACAGTTACAAGATAGATGAATGTTGGCTACTGCTTCGCTACCACTTGTCTCACATTTACTATTTCGAAGTGGTGAGCGAGTGTATAACGCGGCACTTTCCTAGGGTTTATCTCCTATCTCTCTCCCTCTCTCTCTCTCTCTCGAAAAAAAAAAGTGTGAAAAACGTCTCGGAAATGTCCCACCTCCTCCTACACGTGCGCATACAATTATTTTGGGCTAAAACAACTCCAGTGATTAAATTTTGGGGCGTATCCGCATTCGAATCCTGTGTATCCCGCACAATATCTCCAAAAGTTGTAAATGAATGTCAATAAAGTTTTGTGGAAGTGTGGGCCATGGGTCAAGGAACAATTGATTAAATTTGGGGGCGCATCCGGATCCTATGTATTCCACACAATATCTGCACGAATTCGGATCTGGATTCTTTTTAAAAACAATGACATTGGCGAAGGTATGTGCTCTCTGAATGCTTTGTACTTTAAACTGTGAGAGTCTCTGCTAGGTTGTTTCTCAGAGATGTTATTTCTGTTTTACTGACATTTATTCGAAGCCCCACTGCATGGTACATTTTGGAGACGATGGTGAGACTCTTGAATGGCTTCTGGGGTGTCTGTAAGGTCAGCACAGTCTTCAGCGTACCGTAGCTCTTGGAAATGAGCCATTGCATTCTCTGATTGTGCTTGAAGACGTCATAGACTGAATCAGTTACCATTTACACGAATTTTTTTTTATTCCATCATCAGGGTTCATTTGTTTGAGATAGATGGTGAAAATGACAGGAGCCAGGGCACATCTTGCTTTACTCCCACATCAGCATTGAAGAGTTCGGACTTGCTCCCACTTATGGACACTCGAACATTCACGTTGTTAGGCAGGCTCTTCAGGATAGGAAGATATTTGGTTGGAACCCCAAAGTTTGACAGTGCATTCCATAAAAGTTCTCTGTTGACAATGGCAAATACTTTGGCAAGATCAGTGAATGCAATATTTACGGTACCGGTACATCACAGTTATGTTTGTGGCATTTGTCCTGTATCTGTCGGGCAAAATGTCATATAACAAGTGCTTCGTTCCTTCCAAAATCCACATTATCTGATGGAGTGTTGAATCGGTCAGATGTTTAGTCAGTGTGGATAACATTAACATGGCTTCACTAGCATTCACAAGGACGGAGATATCTCAGCTGTTGTCACAGTCTGAACTGTCCTGTCTCCCATTTTAGACAGTTACAGAGGTATAAGTAAGCCAATCACGTGGAGATCATTCTTGATTCTTGACAGTAGGTATGAGATTACGGAGGTGCTGGTACAGTAACTGTCCATCCTATCTAATTAGTTCAGACGGTATGACATCAGGGCCAGAACTTTTCATATATTTTAGAGATTAGACAGTCTGAACAGTTTCTGCAAGTGTAGATGGGAAATCATGATCTGTAACTTGAGAAGAATTTGGGATTTTATCAAGTATATAGTGCCCCACTGGGTTTCTTAGACTCAGATTATTTTTCTAATGTGTCCAACTCTGGGCATAGGCTTCACAGCTTGCTCACAAGGCACAGTAGTCCTCCGGCATTCCATACACCTCCACATGTCATCACTTCGGCGCAAACACACAACGTCCATATTGAATACATGCTAGGGCTGTTTCATACAGGACTGGTGTATTGTTATTAGCAAGGGTACTTCTATGAGATGTCGGCAGGTCTTCCTGTAGATCAGTAAAGTCTGCTTTTATGATATTCAGATCCTTAAACTGTTCCTTGCCCCAGTGTGGATTCGAACATGGGTCCATTAGGATGCAGGCCACTTCTCTACCGATTAAACAACCACCTCCCCATCTTTGTAGGATTGCTTGCTTGTCTTTCAGGAGCTCTACGTTGGCTAACTGAATAAGGGCTCCATTGTAGTTGGTTGGTCCGTAGACGGTTTTTGTGGATTTGTATAACCTATGCTGATCATTAATATCACCCAGCCTTTGCAGTTCTTTTGCTTGCTCTATCCATGATTTGTTTTCCATGTCAAACATTTTTCTCTGAGTTTCGCTTGTGAGATTCTGGAATTCATTTTTTTAGATTAAGGAGATAGGATGAGCGAACCAGTTTTCATGTTCTCTCTTCTCCATTGCAGGAAGGTCATGTATTCCCTCGCTCTTTTCATCAAACCAGTCCTTATGGCAGCAAGTGCAGAAGCTTAACATTTCTTCTACAGTGCTCTGAAGCAGTTTCTCAACCCCTTAAGACCTATGTCTGCGGAACGACACATTCGGAAAATGTAGCATAAAGTCCTATGGATCTCAATAGCATAAAGCCTACCAAAAACTGGCTGCAGGTAACACCAGCTCTTCTATGACGTATATGGCACCAAGCCAATGGGAGCATGGGAACTACAGTATCTGATGGGGTATGGCCAGATTGGGCCTCTAGAAGGGGGATGACCCCCCCAGCATCTGACTGCCTACCTCTATCCTGGTCCCTCTCCTCATTATGGCCTCCCAACCACCCATACCTCCATATACCCTCTGGACACCGTTGCTGGTGTGCGTAGCACGCATACTTCCTCTCTTCCTCCATTCCTCCTCACCCCCAACATCTCCCTTCCTCCCTTCCTCCACCACCAGACTCCCTCCACCTTCATCCTTTCCCTTTGTTTCTAGGCACGTGGGGTATTCCCTTCCTACTCATCGCTATAAACTTTATTTTCCTTTCATAATCATTATTTCACCTTGCTTTATGCCTAGGAATATATATTTTATTGTGTACAAATATGTTTGTATGGTTTTTAGCCATTCTTTTGCATATTCAAGGGTAGACTTTTTTTTTGACAGTCGCTAGTACGGTAATCACTGGACATATGAGTGTGGCATAAATTTTCAGCTGTGTAAATCTGAACTCTCGAAATCTGTGAGAAAAAAATTACTGTCCGAGAAAGTCGAAATATCGGATCCTAATTACGGTTCTGGGGATAGATATTCCAAGAAACTGCGGTCTTAAGGGGTTAATGTTCAGCTACTCTGCGTCTAGGTTTGTTGCACCGTTGTTTGGGTCAAGTGCCCATGTCCAGCTGCTTAGTCGCACTGGATGTTGATGAAGGCATGGCCTGCTCCTCTAACATCCTGCCAGCGACCACTGTTCCAGTGCTGCCTATGTGCAGGACTCAAGTTAGTGACCACCAGCCACAACCATGATCTGCCAATGTTGCCAAATCTTCCCACCAGAGTTCTTTGGGGGGGGAAAGGATAAAATGGTAGTTAAGTATAGTAGTGGGCTATGGTAAAAGGATGAAATGGGAGGTGAATATAGCAGTGGGCTTGTGCAATGACTGGATCTACTGTGATGGTGAGGGTGTACAGTCCTTACCACCACATCACTTGGCCCTTCTCAGCCTGTGATGGTGGCATGAAGGCTCCCAAAGACCATATACTGATCTGGGTTGCAGGAGTCTGCCGGAAACTCTGTCTGTCTAGCCTCGCCTTCCGTGGGACTCCTCTTACAGATTTTTCGTTTGATGCTTACTCCTGTGGCCTTAACCCATCCAAGGGAAATTCACAATGCAGCTGGATCACTTACTTTTGCCCCTACAGCATGGGGTAACCCTGTCGTTCTGCTGAGCCCAGGGGTACCTCCCATGCTGTACTACCCACCAGATTTCCGGTGTACACAAGTCCCCCACCACGACAAGGTATTTTCCTTGGGACACACACTCACACAAACACACACACACACATACACACACACACACACACACACACACACACACACACACACATGCTGAAACCTTTGTTGCTTACTGTAGTTAATAATAGCTAATGTAATGGGTGCACAAGAGATGTAGTGGTATTAGAGGTAGACTGCGAGATGATCCTGATTTCATGTGTGCGGCGTGTCGGGGAGAACAGGTGGAGATTGTTAGGCGTGAGAGGGTTGAACTTGCAGTGAGTCTCTTGAGTGTGTGGAGGAGTTTTGTTATCTGGGAGACATGTTATGTGCCGGAGGTGGGGCTGGAGTTAGCTCGGTGGCTAGGGTGAGAAGTGGTTGGAAGAAGTTCAGGGAGCTGTTGCCTCTCCTGACATTGAGAGGACTCTCCTTACGTGCTAAGGGGTCTTTGTATGCAGCATGTGTTAGGGGTGTGATGCTGTATGGTAGTGAGACCTGGGCTGTAAAGGAAGAGGATATTCGCAGTTTTAAACGTACAGAAATGACAATGATTAGGTGGATGTGCAGTGCGTCCCTGCGTGCAAGGCCTGGGGAGGCTGGGTTTATGATGGAAGAGTTGAGAGGTAGGATGGAACTGGAGTGTATTGGTGCTGTGATGAGGAGAGGTAGGCTGAGGTAGTTTGGACATGTGGAGAGGATGGGGGATGATAATTGGGTACAGAGGGTGAGAGGTGTTAATATTGGGGAAGGGGCTGGGAGGGGAAGACCGAGAAAGACATGGGACGAGGTCAATAAGTGTGACTTAAGGGTTAAGGGACTGAACAGGGAGGCTGCCAATGATCGAGCAGCGTGGAGAGCGACCATTAGGTGACCAAGGCCGACACATGCAAGCATGTTGGAGTCTTCAAAAACGCATAGAAATGAAACGTAACATTGTTGCTGAGCAAACTCGTGGGTTCAGGACATTCTTTTACCTTTCCCTTGCAATGTATTATGCTTATTGCAACTTCTTAATCCTTGGCATATTTAATTTATTTGTTCAACATAATTAGTTACACAAACAAGAAGATATAAAATGTTACATGGCATGTGCTGAACTTACCATATAGTGCAATGTGATGAGGTACAGATGTTTGAGGCCTTCCATACCTATGAGGATGTGGTTTTGGTTCAGTGATTGTTTACGGTAATAACTGCAGGGGTGTGTGGAAAGGTAGTCTGGTCCTAATAGTCCCTAGCATTATAGTGCACGTAATATACTGATATGCATAGACTTCTGAGATATCGTCATAACCATCATAAAATAAAATTTCGTTTCCCACCCTTGGATGGGATAAGGTAGGGCCCAGAGAGTTAGAGGAAAACAAATGGTAGGAAAAATTAACCAAAGTTGCCATAAGATTATAACACTAAATAAAAATGAACTGAGGCTCTGATCGCAATTTACAGTGCACTGAAACACAAGACAATGACCTTTGGCATACTATGCTGTGAGTCCTACTTCCGTAACATAGCCAGGTATTTTATATTCTGCATTGCTAACCATTAACTCGAGGCGTCCCGTCGACATATGGGTACGTCTCAACGTTTTATCACAGCTAGACCCATCGATGTATGGGTACGTCGCGCAGTTGCAAGTGGGGATACTGCCTGGCCCCACATGACCCCCCCTCCCCCCACACTCGACAATTCACCTGTTAACAGTGACCTGGCCAGTAAAGACATGTTGCCCCACGGTCTCTCCAATGATGAAATTCACGGTGAAAGTGGTTCCTGAGATGGAGGACAAAGAAATCAAGAAGCTAGAGCAAGAAACAAACAGAAGTGATGAGGTGGTAATGTCGTAAAGGAAGGTGCCATATGTTGATGTGTTTGTGACTGAACAATGCTTCTATTGCCTATATAATTGTGTGAAAACCAGTATAGTCTTCTACTTCACATAAATTTGTACCAGATAAATAAATAAATACCTAATTCAAAGTGGCTTGAATTAGTTTACCCTCCCATAGTTCGTTTTCTTTAAGGCCAGATACCCTGAGAGGGAACGAAAGGCAAAGCCGACTCATCACCTATACCAACATTTATAACCTCAGGAGGGCGATTTCTCTATGAATTTTCGGTGTTTCTCACCAAAAGCGAAGGTTTGAGCCCAAAAAAAAAAAAATCCGAAATTGTTTAGGACTTGGGAGGTAGGAACTTGGTCGGGACGTGACGGGTTAAAGTAGCATAACCGTACACCACCCTGAAACGCTTATTATTCTCAGATCACTCACATACCAATATACATTGAAGGAAACAACTCGAGTTCAGTTTCAGCGATCCTATGGGTTACAGTAATTCTCTGGTTGTCTCTCTACCTGGCCAGTTTCAGTGCATTTTCTACCAGTGTGGATGTCTGGTGATGTTTATCATTCTACCAAGATTAAATTAAATCCGACAGTATAATGTATAAATGATGGTATGTCGTCGAACTTGGGTGAGAAACATTTACCATTTGTAAATTAGTGTTACAGTTACTTTTCCATTGTCATTTCATTACATTACAACAACTGGTTTATTCAAGTGATGTTCAGATAAAGTGTTCGATATAATTAGGCGGATTATTTTGTTTGAACTGATTACTAGCACGGATGAATCACAACTTTGTTGTTACTTTTAATCACTGAAAAATGAAACAAAATTGAACCTATAGCAGATGTAAATAAAACCAACTGCAGGTAACCAAAATAAACTTGCTAAAAATGTTCATGACCTGCGGTAGTCATTGTACAACATCTATCTCCCATGGAATTCGGAAATCAACTCTCAAGCTTTGTAATATCGCTGGATGAGATCAGAGTAAAAATTATGGATTACGGACCTTCAGGTCTGAATGGAATGAGCTCTGAATCCAGTGCTTAAGTAGAAAGCATAGCACAATAGTGAGTCTCATCTGACGGGACTGGGTCTCTGCCACAACTTGAATACTAAGTCGTGGTTGTACAGAATATAATTCATTGGACCTTAATCATGAGGTAGGGGTGAAACTTCTTGGTTACTAGTCAAATCAACCCTCCAGTTTGACTACACTTTGTCATTAACTGAGCTGAAAGGGGTTATGAGTCTTCGTCATGACATATCAGATGTGCCGCAAAAAGGAAGGGAAGAACGTGACTGAAGGGTTCGGTTATATAAGCTAGATACAACCGGCATGGAGCAGTTTTTCGAGCTAACGAGCGAGCGAGCTTTTCTGATTCTTTTTTTTGGAAATTAAGTTCCTACTTTTCATATCTTTTATAGCTTCAGACTTATAACAGAAAACGTTTTTGGGTTAATAACTTTTTATTAAAAAACTTGATATCTTACATGCATTCATTTTTGCTGACAAAAGCTTAACGTCAGAACAGCTAACACATATAAAAACGAATCGCGTGCGGATTATAACTCCATGATAATTCGAACTGATATTTCTAAACTCAACTGAAACATGCACAATCATAAAAGAAAAAAAATACTTTTCCTTAATGCAAATTCCAGTGTTACCGTGCAATAATGATTTGTGAATCGTAAATACAAAATTGAATTGATAGATCTAGCAACTAGTTCAAAAGAAAAATGCTCCAGCTTTATTAGGTAAAAAGTTATTAGCCTATGTGAGGCATGGTGGTCGGGTAGTGCCAGGCCTCTTACTGCAATTTTTCACTTTTACATTGAAAGTAAACTTTGCTTGCACTCTTCGCTCTCTCGCTCGTAATAACATCTAGACTAGCATGTGCTCCTGGATGCAGTGTATGATCGAAAAATATCCAGCCTTATCTTCGACTTTGAACCTGTACATTACGCACGGCTATCACTCCAGTTGGCGTCTCGGACCATTAAGCCACAAAGTTTCTAATGTTGGTGCAGAGAGAGAAATATCAAGACCATAATGATCGGTCTGGATGATATAGTTGTATGGCTCATATTGTTGTCACCTTCAGAACATCATTATCATCATATCATCAACAACATGATTCAGAACAAATCCCAAATAAAGTCAATATCACAGTTGTATTTCTGGGTATTGAACATCCAACGCCTGGTGCATTTCAGAACTTGATTGTTTGTCTCCTAGAATGGGTATAGAGGATCTGTTGACTGATACTGAACATTAATGTTTAGTAGCAAACTGACAGTCTTCCCATGGTGCCATAAATTAGGCAGCACCGACCTCAATAAGAGCAGTAATGATGATGATAATGACGATGATGATGCACTTAAGCTTTAGAAGAAGTTAGGCTGGGCAGAGCAAGAAGGAGAAGACGATGACGATAACGATGACGACGACGATGTCGACGACCACGATTGCGACGGTGACGATGATGGAGACGACGACATTGATGTGACGAAGACAACGACGACGAAGATAACGACGAACGACAACGACGACGGTGACGATGATGACGATGACAACAACGACAATGACGACGGCCGCGGCGATGATGACGACGACGAAGATTACACTGATGGCGATGGTGAAGATGACGACAACGTCGACGACGATGAGGAGGATAATGATGATGATGACACATTTAATTTTTACAAACTGAAAGACGATAGAATTAGTGTAAAGTTACCAGAGTGACGTGCAACCACCCGTGTCATAATATAGGACTTCGCCAAAGTATGCGGGAGTGGAACACATCGCGTTCAAATCTAGTTAGTGACAGACAGACGAAAAGGGCCACTCTGAGATGCTTTGATATCTATGGGGTTATGAAAGACTTTATTCTCGTCAGATTTATTGGCTTTTAGCACATCCTCCATAGTATGTTTATTTTTGCATACAACACATTAAAATTCTCTTGCATTCTGTTTAAGCAGTCGATGAGAGTTTAATAGTACTGATACCAGAAATGAGAATATTAAGGCCAAAAGTGCAATATAAATAATAAAGGAAGTGTGAAAAAGCTTTTTATGACTCCAGAATAGAACATAAAACGAACTTATTGACGCACAACACGCAAAATAAATGACAGAGGAAGTGCTATAAAACTTCCAATGTCACCACAATGGGAGGGTAAATCTGTGTCCGGGATGAGGTTGTTATAGCAGGGCCTGCCGGAACTGTAAAATTGCCGTGCTGGATTCCGCATTCCCTGACTGATAAAAAGTTGCTATTTTCGAAAAAGTATGCTAATTGCCAAACTAATGTGGATTGTTGAAACCATGCAGCGTAATTCCAACACGGCAGGAACAAAAACAATTTTAAAATCTTTCTTATTAAATTTTTAAAAATAGAGAGCTGACCTGGTTGCATTCAAATTGATCAAAGTCAGCGCAATACGTCCACAATTTCTCGACTTGGCATCCATACTGATGAGAGAGTGTTTCAGTATAATTTTGTGGTATTTAATGAAAATGCCCTCCTGGCGATGCTGAGTATAATACTGCATTCTTGTCGTTGTTACGGCCTCAGACTCGTCTGGACGTGAACCCAGTGAACCGAAGGCTGAAGTAAGCTTTCTCCAGCAGTCTGCCATCCTCCTTTCGGATGGGAGGGAGGGAGGGACTTAATGATAGCTTTGTGTGTGGAACCGACCAGCAGAGCCACCCGGTTATATCGATACCACCACGTGAAGGAGTGGCTCTCCATCACCACCCTGTTCTTGCTGCAGAGAGATGAAATTATACATCTTTGGGAGTACCTATTGTGGAGAGACGGGTAGCAGAATGCACTAACTCCTTCAACACGATGACTTCTTTTTACGTTTTACTCATGTGCAAGTTAGGTAAATTTTAATATGTTGGTGTCATATCTCTTGTAAGTAGTGAAGGAAATTGTAAGCTTTCATCATGGTCACTACTTTTCGTACACTTGCCATTTTCCTCTCCACAGCCTTCAGTTCTCATCTCTTCTTCCATGTAGCTGCGACTGTTGTCCTATCGTTATTCATTCGCCCGTTTGTAGGGTTCCTTTTATGTTGGGACAATTCCCTTTTTTGCTCACAGTAACTGTCACTCTAATTCTTTCTGTATTCTTGTGCGTCTCCTACTTCTTCACATCCAATCGACACTCTTTACTCTGATTCATCACCCTTACCTTTACACACCACCAGGTTATGGGCACCTGCTAGCATTTGTCTGTTTTTCTCACGACAATCTCCACCCCACCAAGCAACAGTATGTGTGAAGTATGGTTTTTATTGCCTGCATATGCCATCTCTAGTAACATTTTATTTATTTATTTATTTATTTATTATCGGATCATGCCATGGTCTGTGAAGTCTGTTCCTTGGAGTCAAACAATCCTATTGCGGGTTAGCGTCAGACATTACAAATTTATTTATGTGACTAATTAGATCGTTCCCTTAGAAAGAAGAGGTCTTCAACACACAAATAGAGAACGCACGCAACAGTCACCTTTTGGCCTCTAATACAGTACCGAACGAATAAATATGAAATACGACCAGGCTCTTGCATTCACGAAAGTTGTGATGGTATTTGCAAGGGTGTTTTTATGACTTTTTGACAGTTTTTATGAAAGAATTGCGAAAAATTACTTTTAAAAACTGACATCCTCTAACTATAGCCAGGAACTCACGGGAGTGACACCGCGTTATTGATAATCACAGTCTACGTTACTAAGGCAACTTAAGTTCCATCTTTCTTCGATGTTACGCAGCATACGTGTTGCATATGTAAGCGGAACAACTGGCGGTAGCTAGAAAGAATGTCAAGGTTAATGGGGCTTACGTTCGAGAAGACTCAACATACATGGCTTAAGCATGACTAAAGGCAGCAAGAAAAATTACAATAATAATAAAAAATAAAATATAAATAAAAAAGATGTGATCATACTAAAAGGATATGAAAAACAGTAACAAGATGAAAGGAAGAGAGAAAGTTTCTGACCCCCTCCTTATGATGTCTCTCTCTTAAACTGAATAATAGCCAATCATGCAGACATCACGGCACTGAACGAAGTGGTGGGGAAACATTCAAACCCCTCATTGTGGGAGTCACTCAAACTTTTAAGTAACCATTGCAAGTTTCAAGAGTTAAACATTACATGTCACAGAACTGCAAGAATAAATATTGCTCTCCCGTATGCTAATTCTCTCTCTCTCTCTCTCTCTCTCTCTCTCTCTCTCTCTCTCTCTCTCTCCCCTTTTGGCGGTAGCGCATTGATTTCAACCCACAAAAGATGACTGGAAGTGTTTGTTGCATGCAAGCCCTTGCAATCATAAGTCTGGTACCTACTGTACTTTTTAACGTTCTGGACTACGGCAGCATATCCTCTGTCCCCTACACCTGGAAAGGTTTTGTTACATTGTACGAAGGGAGAATTAAGGTGGAGTGACATGAATGCCGGAAGCGTGAGGGGGTAAGGCAAGGGTAAGAGGAGAGCATGAAGGTGGTTCCGACAGGAGAGAGAGTGCTTGATGGATATAATAATACAGAGAGGGGAGAGGTGAATATGTCAGGGTAAGGGGAGAAAGCAGAGAAGGTCACACT
>JAGKTI010021153.1:0-11993 GCA_018397915.1 Birgus latro | reverse complement strand
TGTGTGTGTGTGTGTGTGTGTGTGTGTGTGTGTGTGTGTGTGTGTGTACTATTACTACTACTACTACCACTACTACTAGTACACTAGTAATATTAGTGTTAATAGTAGTAGTAATAGTAGTAGTAGTAGCAGTCAGTGGCAGTAGTGGACACAACAACAATAACAACAATAATAATAATAATAAGTAATACAAATAATAATAATAATAATAATAATAATAATAATAATATAACATAATAATGATAATAATATCTTGACCATGAAATGACAACCGAATTTATGTATATAACATTGTTGCATGCCGAAATTTTTATCACCTGGGTGCCTGAAAAGCATAATGTGATGCATATTTCAAACAGGAAGAAAGTTGGTACCGTATTTCTTGAAGATAAAGATGCAAGACTAATGAAATTTGTATCCTCAGTCAAGTAATTACAGTAGGGTTATATCAGTAATCTGCACGAAGAATACCAAATAATAATCAGGATAAAATTATGATCAGTAATTTTAACGCTGTATCAAATGATAATCACGATAGTATGGTAATCAGTAATTCCAGTGATGTCCCAGTAACAACGATAATATGGTGATCGGTAGTTTCAACGCAGTATCAAACAATGATCACGATAATATACATAATTTCTGCGCTGTCTCAAATCATAATCACAATAACACAGTAATGGTAATTTCAAGGTTGTATCGAATGATAATCATGATTATATAGTGACTGATAATGTTAACGCTATATCTAATAACCATCACATTGACTTTGGAACTATGTTTAACCCCTTTCATGACAATATTTGTTTATTTATGTTCATAGTAAATGATATTTAAAATAATTTCCTTAACAGAAAATGGAACACTTGTAACTGACTAGAACAGTTTTCGCAAGATGCTGAGAATATCCATTGTATGAAGCATCCCATTAAAATCATCCCATTAAACGCGCGTAGCTTTCATCCACAGGCCAGCTTTACGGCCTTTCGGTGTAGAGGGAGTGATATTTCAGACGGAGTATACAGCAACACGTGGGCCGCTTCAAAGACGTATTCAGCCTTCGTGAACGAACTGCGAATGTACGTTTATGCCAGTGGTCATTCGGCTGGTATTGCCCGGTTATGTTCGGGTCAAAAAGCCACACCCTAATTCACGACTCAGCCAAGAACAATAAGACTTCGAAGTCTTCAAAATCCCTGGATACAATGGTCTATAAAGAGAAGCAGGGCATAAATCCTTGGGCCAGGGGGGTGTGATGGGCCCCGCCAGCCCTCTCTGAGCAGCGGGCCTCCTCACCTCTGACCCGAGGGGGAGTTGTTAGCGCCGGGAGGCCATAGCGACTCCTGGTTGGTCAGCCCCGCCACCACCAGTGCACGCCCGTCAGCCATCTGCGGCCACTGAGGTGCGGCGCCCCTGTCCGTCCCGAGGGTCACACACGATGAGGAGAGGAGTGGCGGCCATACACCGCCTGAGTAATGATGTGATTTATTTGCCTTCACCATTTTTTAGAGCAAGTCTTCTCAAGTGGCAGAATAATTAAGACATAGAATCATCGTGACTTGTACGCTTCTGAAGTGAGCACTTGGAAAGCTGAGAAGCTACATGGGCAAACCATAATCATAAGAGATTGAAGCATCAGAGCTGGGACGGCAACACCGCAGGAGAGAACAGATTATTAGCGGAGGGGGAGGCGTCGTTACAGGGGACCCCGAGATCAAGATGTACTAACGGCCGTCGCTGGTCACGACTGAGACATCCAGACCAATGCCTAATCTAGTCACAAGGGATCGTTTGGGTTCCTGGTGTGACCCTGGCAGAAAGAAAAAACCCAAATTAGCTACTTGGTGGGTTGTCCATTCAGAGGCGCAGCTAAACGTGCTGAACCCACGCGACTAAAAAATTATGATTATTACCACCAATCAAACAGTTACTCAGTATACCATGTATTTTATCCATACTTATTCAGCTTTCGTGTCAGGTTAATGCATTTCTTCTTTGAAGGATATCATGTGCATGGACTCAGTAACCGCAGTCTGTTGATTAAGCGCATAAACTGCTGACACAGCAACATCAGCCCTTGCCGAGAAATGACTCTTGAATATCACTTTCCACAAATAAAAACCTTATGAGCATCACACGTGAAAGGTAAATTATACACTGTATCGAATCCGATATACTGATGGTTATTGCTGTCTTTAGAAATGAACAGCTTTTGCGACGGCTCCGTTTAGGAAGAAACCCAGTAAAAACCTATCATTTCACGCACTCTCAAACCTCTCCTTCATCCTCCTTCTCCCCCTCCACAACTTCCATCACTCGTCCTCTGTATCCTGCTGCCGTTGTTGCTGATAATTTTTCTTCTGCCTATCCCCCTTCATCGTCCTCTCTCTCTCTCTCTCTCTCTCCCTCAACCATTTACATCTCCCCTCCTCCGCATCCTGGTTCTCCCATTCCCCTTCTTCTCCCAATCCCCTTCCAGTTTCTAGTCCCTCTCCTTCCACAAATACATCTCCTCTCCTATCTCACCCGTCTTCCTATCTCCCGGCCTCCACAACTTTCATCTCCTCTCAATTTTATCCTCATTCCCCTCCTTCTCTTCCTCATTATCATCATCATCATCATCATCGTCACCTTCTCCGTCATCATCCCATCCCTCTCCTTCTCTTCCTACCCTTCTGTCCTGTTTTCTCCTCTGATGGCAGGCCCAGGATTACACTGCCTACTGAAGACGTGGAGGGTAAGGAGCGGCTCATCTCTGGCCACGACTGATGCTTGTTAATTGATAAGGGCCGGGCATTAATTTTCAGTCAGGCATTACAGTCGTGAAGTTCCGACGGGGACCTATCTCTTGCTCGCCTGGGGAGGATAGGAGAGAGGGGAGGAAGAGGGGAAGAGGAGTGGAAAAGGGAAGGAAGACGGAAATGAGTTGATGAGGAAAGAATGAGAGGACATGAATTGATGAGGAAAGGACGAGAGAAGGAAAAGAGATGGGAGAGGGAAGAGGAGTTGATGAGGGAAGAGGAGTTGATGAGGGAAGAAAGAGGGAAAGAAAAGGGAAGAGAGAGGAAACTGTCAGATTGGATGAGGAGAGGTTATGCGAAAACGGTGAGAGGAGGTGTAAAGCAAAAGCAGAAGAGAATGGAAGCGAAAAAAAAGAGAAGACAATAGAGGAAAGGGAAGAAAAGACGAAATGAGACGTGAAGGACTGAGGAGAAAAGAGGAGAAAAATGAAAGAGAGAGAAGGAGCCCGTACAGTCGAAAGAGAGAGAGAGAGAGAGAGAAGAGAGATTTTCAGCTCATGCTCCTTCCCTCCACCCTCCTCACGAGAGATAAATGTCAGGCCTTCATACTGAGCATAGCACAGCAGAGGACCACAGCCACAGGGCAACATAACCTATCTTCACTATCAGCGGGTTATCGATGGAGGGGGAGGAGAGCAAGGGTGAAAGAGGAGGTTGGATAGTAGTAGTGGTAGTAGTCCATAATGGTACACTAGTGGGGTGGGGGCAGCCGAAGGGGAAGGGGAGGGAAGGAACGGGAAGGGAGAGGAGCTTTGAAGACTATTATGCAAGGAAGTTAACGTCTGGGAGTGGCTTGGGTTAAGGGTATGAGGAAGGAGGAGGAGAGTATGGTAGGAGGAGGAAAAGGGTATGGGAAGAGAAGGGAGGGTGGCAAAAGAGGAGGTGGAGAGGGTTTGATAGGGGGTGGGGGGAAAAACGAGAATAGGGTGGGCGAAGCGAGAAAGCATGGTGGGGGTAAGGCAGAGGGGAGGAGGACTGGGGTAAATAGAGGAGGAAGAGGAAAGAAAGGAGAGGGAGGCAAGGAGGAGAGTGGAGATACAGAGAAAGAGAAAAGGGTTGGAAAAGAGGGGAGAGAGTGAGGAAAGTGAAGCAAGGATGTGTAAAGAGAAGGGATGGCGGAGTTAGCGAGACTGGAAGAGTTGGGATAAGAGAGGGGAAAGTGAGGAAAGGGAGAGGGGAAGGGAATGGAAGAAGGAAGGAGTGGAGAAAAGAGGAAAGGGGGTGGAAACGGAGGTGGAGGAAAGAAAGGGAAGGTAACGATAAGAAAAGGGGGCAAGGAATGGGGGATGAAAGAAGGGAAGGGGAGGTGGGGGTGTTACGGGTTATCACGAAGGCGATCTTTATGACTTGGCTACGCAAACATCATCTGCATATCGAGAGGGATGTCTGGTTGGTCTGGGGACGTGTGCTTCCTCCAACTCTCCCCCCCCTCCGTCCTCCCGCCTCTTTTCTCACCCTCTCCTTTCTTATCTTCTCCCCTACCTTCTCATCCCTCACCCTTTCCTCCTTTCTTCCCTCTCTTTCCCCATTCTCCCCCTTTTCTCCCTTCCCTCTTCCTTCCCCATCCTCCCCTCCTCTTTTCCCCAGCTTCCCCTATCTTTCATTACACCTCTCTCACTCTCCTCTCATATATATATAAAATCTACCTTCACACATCACACAGCCGTGAATGGCCCATATGGAATAATTATACCCACTTACTGACACGATAAGCATAATTTCAATATGATGGCATATATAATTTTTTCATACTTACGATGGATTCAGTGTCGTAACTAAGACTCGCAAAAAGGCAGAAAGGACAAGGAAGGATATGCAGAGTCTTTTAAAATCTCTTATTATTTCTGTGGATACATTTCTAAGTTACGAAAGGAAAATTATTATGAGTTATTTCGTGAACTGGGAAATAAAGTGTAGTCTCTCCAAGTCTCTTTCTCTTCCTGCAAAAACGTTCCTTTGTTGCGAGAGGAATATTATCCTAAGTTATATTGCAAATCTCAAGCCTGATCTCTACCTGACCTATGAAGGGGTCCGTGGTAAGTCGTAGGTCACAGAAGGCAAGTCGTAAGTGGTATAAAGTGGTATAAGTGGATGTGAGAGTGTGAAGGCGATGCTCGGTCGTAAACGGTGAGGACGATGGGGACACTGAGAAGGACGTACAGTCAGGGGGCAAAAGTCCGCCTGCTGTTCCACTGAGTCTGCTTCACACTTAAGGCATGCCCATCGCTTTTCTCACTGATGCTCCACATCAGAGATAAATGTTTATGAACACAGCGACATACCGAGTCTCTCTCAGCCTTATAATATCAGCAATCAGGGAAGAGTGAAAAATGGAGGTGAAACATTAAGAGAACTGTTGTCCCCGCCTGTACGAGGTCAAGGTAAGGACGCTGTAAACTCCTGAAGTACGAAGGTTCTTTCCAAACCAAATAAAATCGTCTGCAGGTGGTAACCTTGTGATATTGGAAAGTCTTCATCATTCAATAAGGGGTGATGGGAGATGATTTTAAGTCCTAAGTGCTAAAGACCCATTAAAAGTAAAATATAAATAGTATAGCGGTAGTTAAAATCAAGAAGTAAAATGAATCTGATTCTCGGTTATTCAGGCTGACCCATATATAATGTTCCTCATCCACTCCTTCGGGCGATTTCTCGTACGCGTCGGGTACGGCTCTGTCAGTGTTATCATTGTTGATCACACATCATTTATTAATTTGTTACTCCCGATGCCACACCTGTGCCCACACCAGCAGACTAAGCCGTACCCACAGCACACAAGAATCGGCCAGATTAGCTTCCAGCGGAGCCCGGAGTCACCCAGTACAATAAGGTACCAAAATCGCCATCGTCGTGATTGGTGAGGGCATTGGCAAAACGTTAAGTAGAAACAGCCAAATCCCATGTGGCATCCTGCAGTCTTCTGAGTCTATCAGTACGGTGACGTTTTTTCTAATGTTCTTGCTATCTCCAAACGATTATACACATTTTAAGAAGGATATTTGTAAAAAGAGTGTTGATCGAAACCATTTCTAACTCATTCTCTCTATGAATTAGCATTTTCCTAAATGGGTTAGTCATCCAGGTATCTATCTTATAATGATCCGAATTCTGTATGTTTGTTTGCTTGTTACCGTAACATAGCAAAAACGTCGCAAAGTGGCGCAGTTTTTGTACGAGCAGGGTACCATTAAAATGTTCCAACTTGAAGAATAAAACAATTTCCAGTCCAACAGGGCCACCGGTTCCCGAGTTATACTCATTTCTGGCCTTCTGCTTCAAATTTAGTATTTGCTTTTAGCGGAGAGGATGGATTCGTTCTTGGTCCGGCATTGAAACTACCAGCATGACAAGAGAGAAAAGTGACGTGTTTGTTGTATTATCACTCTCTCGCCTTTCCTTCCTCCCTCCTTATACTCCCAAAATTGTATACTATAATGCTATAGTACAATTTAGTATAATAGCAAACACTACTATCCTGCCTCTCTCTCTCTCTCTCTCTCTCTCTCTCTCTCTCTCTCTCTCTCTCCTCAACAGGTGTCCAAGCAGAATAAAAATAAGGGAAAATTCCTCGCTCCGTCTCGCTCACGGCATGGATATTTCAAATTTCTGTTACCTTTCGACTAAAACTACGAATTGACTTGACATCGAGTGGAGGCCGCCGAAGGCGGCCTTTAAGCGAGTCTATAGTTATGTGGAAAAGATGCCACTGGACTGAAAGGAGTAAGTGAAAATAAGAAAGTCTTCAGTGGTAGCAGATATGTTAAAGACCGATGCAGGGAAATTTAAAAACGAGTAGCTAAACCCTATGGCACTGCAGACGAGGACTCAAGTGGTTGCTGGTAAGTCATAAGTGGCAGCAACAAGTATCCTGTGGCAGTAAGTACTGTACGTCCATGGAGCTTTGCCAATTTTAACGGTACAGTAGAAGTGCACAATGGACATTATAATTATCAAATGTCAGAAAATGGGGCGAAAAAAAAGAGCAGAAGGTAACTCTTAAGTGAAAAACTGAGAAACGCAACTCACTCTCTCTCTCTCTCTCTCACACACACACACACACACACACACACGCAAAGGAAATGTAAGTTGTAAAACAGTGTGTGTGTGTGTGTGTGTGTGTGTGTGTGTGTGTGTGTGAGAAAAATACGACCTAAGCATTCTCTTCCCTCATTCTACTACAACCCTTACAAATATTAATGATCCAAACCTACAACAATAGTAGGTGGAAAAACCTAACTCTCTAGTGCAAAAAAATGGAGAAATCTGAGTGGTAAAAGAGGATGTACGTGAAGAGTACAAAATAAACACCTCCCCTTCCCATCCCCATCCCACCCACCCACATCAGGTTTAAGAAGATGAGAGAGAGCCGAGTAATTTAATGCCCAGAGGTTGTTTTAGACTAACAACCGCCTCCCATTATGAAAATCACTGAGTCCCCGGCTTTCAAATCACTGGACACGAAGATCAAGTGAAAATAAGATGGATTTACACCCGGTTTTTGTCGTGCAAGCTGCAATATAAGTGGGCGTTAGCCATGAACAGCGCGGACAGGGAATATAAATAGTTTTTTTAATTTTTTGATATATCTGGAAGTCGGGAAATTTGATAATACTTCGGCGTACTGTTTGGGAAGAAAAGGTGGATGATAAGTAGGCAGGTAGCAGGAGGGGCTTTCAGTGCTTCTTCCCACACTTTCTTCTTGCTGTCTGTCTCTGCTGTTTTATCTTTAATCTTCTATAACACGAGGGACAGTATTTGTTTTGAAACAGGCACTCACACACACACACACACACACAGTTCTATCTCCCCCACATACTCTCTCACACACACTCTCCCTTACAATCACACACACTCTGTCATCCCCCCCACCTCACATACACAAATACTCTCCTTTATACACATTTCCTCACACACACAATCTCTTTTATGTACACATACTCAATCCCCCCCCCACCTCCAACTCCATCTCATCTTTACTCACTCACGTACTCTGACGCTATTGTCTCGTCCTATTTTTATTTCTTACGTACCTGATCCCAGTTTAGTTCTCGCCTCACTTACCCTGTTTCCCCGAACTTCCCCATCACTCCTACGCACTCCTTCACGCACCCTTACACCACATCTTTACACACACACACACACACACACACACACACACACACACACACCTTCACTCTCTCTCTCAACATCCTTACTCACTCACGTACTCTCCCACTCTTTTTTTTTTCCTTCATCCTATTTTTTTTCTCCACTACATACCTGATCCCATGTTAGTTACCCCGCTTCACTTATCCCACCACCCTCGCCTCCCCTCTGCCCTCTGACCTTCACTCCGTCGCAGCCTGGGTCACCCCCTCGAGGCTACCTTGTTAGGGCGGTGTTTTTCTACATTTCTAATCATCCATAATAACCCCTTGAATAGCAACCATGACACGCATCACTGGCTGGGATGGGTTTGAGGTGCAGGTGTTGGGGTTGTAGGTGGTGGTGGTGGTGGTGGTACCTGTGTTGATGATGAAGGTCGTGATGATTGTGGATGTAGGTGATGATTGTGGTTGTAGGTGATGATTGTGGTTGTAGGTGATGATTGTGGTTGTACGTGATGATGGTGGTGGCGGTGTGGATGTAGGTGGTGAAGGTGGTGGTGGTGGTGGTGGTGTGGTGGTGGTGGTATGTGGTTGTGATGCATTCTTGTAGACTATGGTTTTATTGGTGGTGGTGGTGTTGTTAAAGCTTGTGTCTTTGTTGGTGCTGGGTGCTTATTGGCTGTGGATTTGTTGGTAGTCGTTGTTGTTGTTGGTGGTGTTGGTGTTGGTGGTGGTGGTAGTGATATTCTGTTGCTACCTGTTCCAGTTTTTGTCATCAGGTTGTCTTCCCTGGTCTTCACTCCATCACAACTTCCTCTTCTGCTTAATCTCAGTTCATCATAACTCTCTCTTTACGGGGTTCGTCACATCTCTCATCATCTGATTCACTGTCGCTCCCAACATCAAGCTTTATCCCATGATCTGTTATAGTTCCTCATATTTTATGACACAGTTCATATTACAATTTATCGCAACTCGCTAGAAGATCCAAATCTCAGTCCTCAGATCCTTACAT
Source organism: Birgus latro (assembly GCA_018397915.1). Lineage (NCBI taxonomy): Eukaryota > Metazoa > Arthropoda > Malacostraca > Decapoda > Coenobitidae > Birgus > Birgus latro. The sequence continues at coordinate 3,090 of JAGKTI010021153.1, read as the reverse complement.
ATATCAATACACTATTCACCAAGACCTCCTCTGCACAAATTCTCATAGCTTGCAGTTGATCACCCCTGAGCTCATCAAAGTTCATTTTGTTAGATTATAGGTAATTATATTAATGCCTGCATCACACCTCTCCAAACGAGATGTATTTTAACTCGATCACGAGATCGTCACGAGATCCCCCTTCTCAGCACAGCACATCATTCGTCCGTACACAGTCGTTGAAGTAAATCATTCGTCCGCACACAGTCGTTGAAGTAAAACCTCGACCCAAGCTTTCCCACAATTTAGCACATTTTGTAGTCTTTCTTCATCACACACCAGATTAACTAAACACAATACTCTGCCGCCATTTCCTCTTTAAGCATCTCTTTGCATATCTAAACACTTCAGTAAAACGGCTTTCTGTCATCATGAAGCCTCTGAAAGCCACGACATTCCTTACAAGATGCACCGCTCCGTCACCGTCCTCCTCCACTCGCCTCTCCCCTCGACCTTCCCATTTAGCTTTCAGTAATGAGAGTTAGGGAGGACACTTCCAAGGGCACGTAGAAGCCCTGGGGTTCCTAGAAGACAAACGACAACACTACCTTCTTCAGGAGACCTCAGAGTAGGCGTCGGGGACATAATAGATTTACTTTTTGCAGGGGCATGATGGCGCAGAAGGGAGAGACAATGGGCTGGTGGCTGGGAATAAATAACCAATTTGCTATGGGTACAGAGAGAGCAGCCCAGGCCTGATTATGGACGGAGGGGGACTTGAAAAGGAGGCACCTATTTTAGCCCCTCCGTGTCTCTCCTCTAAGGGTGACTCTAGGATTTTGGCCCGTGCAGGTGGGACGTATCGAATGGTCTGTGGAAGAAAATGTGGCAAGTGTATCATGTATGCGGGTGTTAATGATATACAAGGTGTTCTGAGTACGCGACTGCTAATGACTGATGCGTCCGTTTTACGTACCGACGGGAATACTAATTAGGTTTACGGTGCTAATGATGGGTCAGTAAGTATCATAATCACTGTTAATTACTGGGTCATAAAGACATAATTAGTCGTTCATTAAGGGGAGGCTGTTAGGTGGAATCAGAAGTAATTACGTTAAAAAAAGGGGTTGGTTGACTTGCGTGACTTTGAAGAACAGAGTTTACAGCACGTTTTATATTATGTCATTATTTATAAAGCTATTATATAAACAATGAGAGGCAGAACCACGACCACGGTGAGATCAGAGGATTATAAAGGCCAGTACTAACAGGTGGAGTCAATCAGAGGTCGAGCCTTTGCGGGCGGCCGTGAAAATGTGGCTTTTCCCTTAAATGCAGCGGGGCGAATGAGATATTAATTTTACCAGAACCCCCCAAGATCTTCCTCATGAGTCACCACCACCATGCTAATTAACTCAGGGACAGGACGATTCACCATCAAACCAGAATAGATCCCACCTTATTCAGGGCTTAGGAGTTGCAGTAATAGGCACAACATTTTTTACTTTTTAAAAAAAACTAATACATTATGGATAATTTTTTTTCAAGCCATAACAAGTCAGTATGCAGCACACGCTCAATTTTATGCGCTGTCTATACAAGTTCTCCTCAGTCAACATAGTCAAGTAATTTTTTCTCTGGAAGTTGACCCAAAACCGGAGTAGCAAGGCGACAGAAGTCCATGTCTTGGAGGGTTTAAGCGTCTCTCTTATCTCGGTGTCGGGGTGTGTCTTCGGGGTCAGGCCAAAAGTCACCAGGAGTTAGATATCAGACCGCGACAAGGAGGGCATCAAGGAGGGGGAGGAGAGGACAAAGACAAGGCTTGCAAGAAAACGGAAGAAGAAATGCGAATGTACGATGAGGTCGAGGGGGATGGAGAGAAAAAGAGAGAGAGAGAGCACAGGCACACGATATTTAAGGACGGGAACTACAAAAAGGTGAGGAGAAAAACGAAATCTACGAAGAGGCCAAAGGAGAAGGAGAAAGAACGGAGACAAAATACATAAGGAAAGGAACTAAGAAAGTGGAGATGAAAATGCGAACGAACGATGGGGTGAAAGAAAAAAGAAAGCACGGAGGTAAGCTATTTAAGGAAGGAAACTAGAAAAGGGAGAGGAGAAAATTCGAACTACGAGGTCAAAGGGGAAGGGGAGAGCTCGGAGAAAGGGAACTGAGAAGACAGCTGGGGTGCTCTGGGAAAGAAAATAAAGATGGTAGACAAGGTGATTAAGGAAGAGGGACACTAAATTCAGGCGAGACGATCAAATAAGGGAAGGTAAGAGTGAAAAGGAAACGAGAAAATACGAGCGAGGAGGTCAGGGAAGAGAGTGACACAAGGTACTAAAGGAAGAGAACAGAGAAAAATCTTGGAAAGCTAGTAAAGAAGCCAGACAAGGTGATTAAACATTTCTGTGCAATATATCTTTATTTTGTTGTACTCTTTTTATTTTACGACGATGTTATTCGGCTCAAGAGAGACTTTTCGTGCTAAAGGAGTAAGCTGTTGCCTCATTAATACCATTACTACTAGAGTATTTTCCTTAGATAGAATCGTTTGGAGATAACAAGACTGAAACAAGAGAATGCAACACCTGACTGAAGGGACTGAGGAAGAGAGGCAGAGATGGTGACGTGCCGATCAAACAAGGGAAAGGGAAAAGCGAACCTAGGTGGGTCGAAACCTTGAGACAATGACAAGGCTGAGGCGGCCAAGATAATACTCCAGGCAGTAATTAGGACCTCTTGCCCCTGGCTCCTCTGGGGGCTGGGAGAGATGGAGGGAGAGGAGAGAGGGAGACTGAGGGAGAGAGCAGAAGTAGGACCAAGAAATTGAGAAAGAGGATAGGTGACTAATGTGCGGAGGAGGAGGAAAGAAGAGAAAGAGGAAAAAAGATGCTGTGGATGAGAGAGAATGGATAATGTAAAGAGGAGAAGGGAGGGTGGGAAGACTGGAGAAGAGAGAACAAGAAAGTGAGGATGAGGGAGGATTAATAATGTGGGAAGGAGGGGGGAGACGGGGGGAGACAGAACGCGAAAACGAAGAGGAGTGAAAACGAATAAGACATGATGGAGAGAGAGAGAGAGAGAGAGAGAGAGAGAGAGAGAGAGAGA
>JAGKTI010021152.1:0-15898 GCA_018397915.1 Birgus latro | reverse complement strand
GGATTCTCCATTTCCCACTCCTCCTCCTACTGGCCCCAGGGAAATGGAGTATGCGAAAGGAGCCATCGGACTCTACTAAACCAAATCAGGACCCAAATTCAAAGTACCCAAGACCAAGAATGGCCTGCACACATCAAGATCGTCCAATGGGGAATGAACACCTGCCCCCGCGATGACGGCGTCACCCCTCACAAGCAAGTGTTCGGAGAGGCGCCCCTCCTCCTCCCTCTCCGACAGCACCTCCAACCCCCCACTCATTCCCCACCCACTGACCCCCTATATCACCTGAAGCGTCAATTACAACACCTGCATGCGCACCAAGATGCTCAAGCCAATTCCTCCCCTGCTAACCCTTACAAACCAGGTGACGAGGTTTTCGTTGCCCATCTCCCCACCCCCATAAGATTGCCCGTCGTTTTATGGGACCTTATACCGTCACTAGAGTCCCCAACCCCTTCCAAGTCATCGCCGACTGCAACGGAACCTCCTGCACCTACAGGAATCGCCACGTCCGCCCTCCCTGCCCGGGACTCCCCAACCCCCACCACTCCCTCCCCAACCACCCGAGCAAGCTCAACACTGCTCGCTCCCCACGAGGAGCCTTTTCTCTATTATTCATCCCCATCCCCTTCCCCATCAGTTTCCACCACCCCCTCGCCGCTCGAAACTCCTGCACCACGCCCTCGCACTACACTTACCCCACCACCAAGCTCCCCTGCCGCCGCCATTCTCCCTGCTCCACGTGCTCAGCACACACCCACAGGAAATTCCACACCAACCACCCCGCGCTCCGGGCCCAGCTTAACCCCTACCCCACCAACCATGACAACCAACCACACCACACCACCTCAGTCTCCGCCCGCCCCCGCTCCACCATCCCATTCCCCGTCACCACCCACTCCACGACTAACCACCACCACTACCCATTCCGGGCGTATCGGGCGTATCTCACGCCCACCAGCCCGCTACACCTCAACCCCCATGCCCACCCCTTCGCCCAATAACAGCCAACCGCCCACACCACCCCCCAACACCGCCCCCATAACCCTTCCTACTCCACATAACGCATGGAAAAACCCGCCCCACCGCACTCCCAGGGGAACATCGCCCCCACACTCCACCAGCAATATAAACCGCACCAGACTACCTCTAGCCAGCATCTGCCTCCAAGACAACACCACCACCACCACCATGCGTGTCACGAAAATCACTTGGATCCCCACCTCCAGGCGACATCAAAGCATCAGAAGCACACAACATCTGCTGCGACTTCTCCAGCAAACAAACCACCCTTCCACTCTGCGTGTCGCCTACACCCACCACCTGCACGCCACCAATATACCAACCGACCACTGGACTACCTTCCTAAGTCACCTTGGGCCCATCCACCAAACGGCCAACACCAACCTATACAACCTCCAGTCACGGGGTCGTGACTTTGTTACCGAGGAGGGTGGTGAAATACAGAGATTAGGGGTTGGAGCCGCAGACGACACAACGGCCGGAGCAGACGACACAAGCACCCCCAACCCCCCCAGTACCACCGGGGGACCGCCGCTGACACAGAGCGGCTGGGAACAGGAACGGCGCACCTGTATCACTTCCCGGCGCCCCTCTTGCTCCCAGGTGGTGACCCGAAAAGGTAGCAGTCGCCGGCACCTAGTCTCCGGCCGAAATTCCACTCGCCAGGTAAAGGGTGGAGTTTACAACTCCATGCAATGCCGCGGTATCAGCCACAGTCATACAGGGTACGGGGCAGAACTGGCCACAGTCCGTTCCCCAGTTGCATCCCCGCTACAGGGCCGCGGCACGGACGCATGTCGGCCGGGCAGGACAGGCCATAAGTCGTCCGACTCCTGTAGTCGTTCCCCCCAGAGTGGCGCCGCAGTATTGGCCATAAGCCGTACTGGGTACGAGGCAGGATCGGCCACAGTCCATCCCTCTGCTACTAGTCTTCTCAGCTCCCCGGTACGGGACATTAGCTGTACTGGAGCTACAACCTCCTGCGCCCCTACGACGTCGGCCACTAGTCACGTCGGGCCGGAGGTAGGGCAGGCCATTAGCTGCACTGAAGCTGTTGTCCCCTGGGCCACCCAGACGTCGGCCATTAGTCACGTCAGGCCAGAGGCAGAGCAGGCCACTAGCCACATTGAAGTTGATGTCCCCTGTGCTACCATGACGTTGGCCACTAGTCACGTCAGGTCGGATGTAAAGCAGGCCACAGTCCGCTTCTCTCCTACAGGAGGACCTGCAGCCAGAGAGGACCCCTCCCCCGAGCTGTGGCAAGGCCTCACCTGAGGCCTTGGTTCCCTGCAACTCTACCAGGGTGAACAGCGGCCGAAGCAGAGTCCCTGCAGACCCCGCAGCCGATGTCGGGCCCTGTCTACTACTCCCCCGGCCCGAGGTTCCCGTGTGACGACCCTGTCGGCGACGCCGCCCTCTAGCCATTGCCGCAGTCCAGCCGCCCCGGGTTTCAGTGCCCTGGGTCCTCACTTGCCCCGGGAGTTGCCCTGAACACCAGGGCGCGACTTACCTGTGGGCAAGGCCTCCCTGAGTCTCTCCCAGACTCGACGACAGGCCCGTCTTCTGGCTCTCTTCAGGCCGAGCCCCTAGTCCCACGACTACATGTGGGGCCCTGTCCAGGGGTGCGCCACTCTGCCCTTCCTCTGGACGGAGGAATCAACCCAGGGCCCACCAGTGGTAACAAAGTGAGTGGACTTTACATATGTGTGTGCTCTTTCGACCCAGATATTTGTGTGCATTGACTTATACCATACGAGTGATCCCCTACAGTGTATTCTCGAGTTAAGTGACCAGGAACCCATAGTATAAGATTGGACGAGCCTGATAGCTAAACGTGGCCTGACTTATATCCCGAGTAGAGTCCCGTGGCCCCCCCAGTGAATGAAATGCCTTTGTGACCAGCAGAACATTAATCTTGTGTCGGTTGTGCCATTCCCTTGTTATTTACACTCTCCCTCCCCAACCTACAGGCACCCGAGTGAAACACCTCAGTGACCAACAGAAGGAGTACATGTTATTTCCATCGTGCCTCCCCTTTGTGCATTAAATCTCCACCCACCCCCGTGTCCGGGCACGTTAATCAGGGTATTCCAGAATATCGCAGTCCCCCTGCCAGTGATCACTACGGGCAGACTCTACCTGAGATAGACTTCCGGCCAACAGGTGTCTGTGACACAGGTGTTAACATAACTCATATACAGTGCCGTCCAGTGCTATATGGGTTTGGGAAATTATAGTAGAATCATTCCTGTGTCTTAAATTATAAGTGTATTGTATGTGCCATAAGTGTTGGGTAAATAGTACCATACTTCTACCAGTCGGTATAGTGACAGACTCCTCTTGTTTTAAGTGTTAACCCATCCCCGACCAACCCAGTTTGTAATATATTTGTTGATGTACTATTGTCCTTGGGAAGATATCTGGAATACATGTGTGTAATACTTACTGCCTTGTTTTTGTGTTTAGTCCTACTCTTTAAAGTTACCGACCCGGTCTAGGATAGGGACCCACTGTAGCCTGCGTATTTGAGGGCGAGAAACCGACCCACAAATACGTAGCATAACACCTATGTTAGAGATACCAGTGTAACAGACGTGCCATGAATACTGTGTTCATACTACCGTACATTCTCACGGCCAGTAGAGAGACAGTTTGTTTCTGTGTAAAACTTACCACAAGACAATCACCGGCTAATCCAGTACCTATGTAATGGTCAATGTTGTATTTGTCTCTGGGAATATACTTTGAATACAATTATGTTTGTTAGTGGTTACTGCCTTGTTTTTGTGTCCTGTCCTCTCCCTAATAATCCAACCCTGTCTTGAAAAAGAACCCGCTGTCAGTCTACGTATTTGGGGAGCAAGAAGTCGACCCTCAGAAACGTGACACAAAAACACCTATCCCTCACATACTCATCTGAGGGACAAGTAGTTCGCCCTCAGATACGTAGCATATCACCGGTGGCTAGCGGTGGTTCTTGATCCAATCGGTGGGAAAGAAGGACAGGAAATCTTCTTTGAAAATGGCAGCCAAACCACGCGTACCCCTACCAAAGTTCAACCCAGAACAATGCGACATTACCACTTTTATAGAAATGGTTAAGCCGCTACTTGACATCGGTTTTGATAATGACAGACAGAAAATAGCTGTCACTCTACCTCACCTGGGAAAAGCAGTATCGAATGTAGCACCAAAAATAGTCCCTTCATTAGGAGCAGTTGTTGCCATTTCACAACTGGACTCCTTGAAATACAACGGCAGTTTGGATAATACAATAATCCAAGCAAGGTGACTCGTCACTGCCACGTACCCGGACGCCAATGCAGAAACCGGGACCAGCACCTGTTCAGTACTCTGCTATGAATACTTCTGGGCACGGTAAAAGAACACTTTACCATCCATGACAGGTCAGGAGACTTGGATCGTGACATCCAACTCATCCGGCACCTCCTCGCAGCATGCCCCATCACACAACATATCAGGGTCGTGAGTAGATTCCGCACCAAACCATCCCCACACATCCCCCAACAACAACCAGCCCCAACACGAGCCGTCCCTGCATCTGCTCCTGCCCCACCAAGGGCTCACCCTGTGAAAAAGCAGTTTCCTCCAAAAGAAAACACCAACCTCATCACCATCAACCCATGGGAGTTTTCAGCATGTAGCAGCCGCTGCCCTTTGCATGATATCCGTGAGCAACTAAAGGCAGCACGGAGGAGGAAACCCAACCCACAGGGACGCCGCCATGTATCGGCGATCGACGAAGACGCCCCAGACACTGACCCTCCCCTCATCGAAGAAGACCCATCCCAAAAGAGGGCAGCAAAATCTCCCACGAGGTGTTAGACTTGGCACTGGATTTTTAGGGCCGCCCCCGCACCCCCCCATGGTGGTGGGGGCCACCTCGCGAAACTATTGCCCCCTGGTCTACAATACAATGAGACTCAGCGGGGTCAAGGCGAGACTGCTGGTGGATACGGGAGCCGCCAGGTCATGTATCTACACCCACTTCTACTCCCATCACAAGTCAGCCTTCAGCCCCCTCCTCCCAACCTCAGCCCGCCTCGTAGACACAGGGGAAGGCCCCCTGCCAATCTGTGGGGAAACACGGGCCCTAAAGACCGACACCCACCAACAAGCCTCGGCCCAACACCGATTCATCATTTCTGACTCCTCGTGTCGTGCCTATGATGGATATTTGGGCTTGGATCTCCTCCAGAAGCTACACACTCATATTGACTGCCACAGGAGGTGACTTCACTTCTGTCAGCCTCCCTGCCAGCCTCTAGCCCTCTCCACGTGCACAAACCCCCCCCGTCACCTCGCCCCACCTCGCCCCCCCCCCCCCGCCCCCCCTCGGCCACCCAACTTTCCCTGCAACTGTCGCCTCCACCCTCACCATTCCCCCTCATCATGAGGCTTGGCTTCCTCTCAACAAATCCTCAGGGGCCTACGCCCTTCTCTCTCAGAACATACCCACCGGGCCCCTCTCCTCCTGTTTAATGTCACCTACTTTCCTCCTGCCACACATCGGCGTGGTAAAGATCGCCAACTTAGCCACTACGCCCCTCACCCTGCCAAAAGGACTGCTCATTGGCAATTTAGAAGAAGCTGAGCCTTGTACCACGCCCCCCTCCGATTCAGACCCCCACTCTCCCCGACCACCTGTCCCCACACCAAGCCGAGACCCTTCCCCACCTACTCCTGGAATACCAGGACCTGTTTGAAATGGGGCCCACAGACCTGGGGCACACGACGTACCTAGCCCATGAAATTCACACCACTGGGCCCCTCATCCGGCAACCATCCCACTGGAAGAATTCACACCAATGCGCAGAAGAAGACCGGCAAGTCCAAGAAATGTTGGATGCGGGCATCATCACTCCCTCCACCAGCCCCTGGTCTTCTCCCATTGTCCTCGTCAGGAAGAAGGACGGCACCCTCAGATTCTGCATCGATTATCGCTGCCTGAAGGACGTAACCACCAAGGATGCCACCCCCCTCCCCCGAATCGACGACTCCCTAGACTCGCTCTATGGATCCACCTGGTTCTCCACACTGGATCTCCAGTCTGGGTATCGGCAGGTCCCCGTCCATCCCCAAGTCCAGGGGAAGACGGCCTTCTCCACCAGCAACGGCAAGCACTATCAGCTTAACATCCTCCCCTTCGGATTGTGCAACTCCCCTGCCACCTTCTCCCGCCTGATGGAGACCGTCCTCAGAGGACTAACCTGGAAGGTCTGTCTGGCTGACCTCGACGACATCATCATCTTTAGTAAAACTTAAGCCCTCCAAATGTGTCCTGGCCGCCCGATCCATCTCCTTCCTAGGGCACACTGTCTCCAGGGAGGAGGGGTCATTTCTCCGGACCCGGATAAGCTGCGAGCCATCGCTGACCAGCCTCTTCCACGAGAAGTCCACCAGGTCCGTGCCTTCTCTGGGCTCACCTCTTACTACCGGCAATTCATAAAGAGATTTGCTGACATCGCGAAACCCCTTCACAACCTCACGAAAAAGGGTGAGCCGTTTGTATGAAGTGGCGACAGGATAGCTGCGTTCAGCACCCTAAAGGCAAAACTTGTCTCAGCCCCCATCATCGCTTTTCCCAACTACGACCTACCCTTCAGACTATACACGGACGTCTCCCTGGTGGCTGTTGGCGCCAGCCTAGCTCAAGTTCAAGAGGGACGCGAACACATCATAGCTTGTGCCAGCCGCACCCTCAACCAAGCCGAGTGTAATTACGCTGCTACTAAACGAGAGTGCCTCGGGATCATCAGGGTCCTTGAGTACTTCCGGGCCTACCTGTCTGCACCCGGGTCACAGTAATCACTGATCACCAGTCCCTGCAGTGGCTCCGACAGCCCGCCACCCAAAATGCACAACTCATCCGTTGGCGTGAGGCACTGGAAGAATTCGACTATGAGACTGCCTACCATCCTGGGAAACTACACACTAACACGGACGCCCTCTCCCGCCTACCTGTCCAATCCATCCTACACCAGCCCGACCTAATCCAACACTGGCAAGCTAAGGACTGCCCGGCCTGCATCCCCCAGCACCTGTCTGCCAAACTCCACCTCCAAGGGGACCAGCTGTTTACCCCATCAGGCCACCTGGTTTTAGATCCAGATTCAGCCCTCGACGTCCTAACCCATCTGCACTCGAATAACGGGATTCACCTGGGCATCCCAAAACTCGCCCATGTCTTTTCCGACCTCTACTGGACTCCCAACCCAACCACCCTCGCTCAGCGTGTCACCCAAGCTTGTCAGGCGTGTTGCCTGGGGAAGGACATTACCCATTCTGCGGGTCCTGCTGGAAAAGTCAGCGCCCATAAATCATGGCAGCTGTTATCTGTCGACGTTGTCGGTCCCCTACCACCTAGATCCGGCTACATCATTACATTTGTCGACGTGTACTCCAAATTTTTGGTCACTTGCCCGACCAAGAGCACACCGCCATCGCCATAGCGGACGCCCTCATGTGCCACGTCTTCCCCTATTTTAGCATCCCTGAAACCACCCACTCAGACAACACCCCCGAGTTTACCAGGCGAATATAGTAGGAACTTTAAATCCTGTACGGGTTTGCTATCTCCCATTCCTCCCCATACTGGCCACAAGGAAACGGGATGTGTGAGAGGAGCCACAGAACCCTCCTGAACCAGATCAGGACCAAAATCCAGACCACCCAAGATGAAGACTGGCCAGCCCACATCAAAATTATCCAGTGGGGTATGCATACCTGCCCCCGCGAAGACGGCATCACCCCCCATGAACGGATTTTTGCCAAGGCCCCACTCCTCCTATCACTGCGGCAGCATCTCCAGCCCCCTCCTCCTTCCCAAGCCTCTGACCCCCTAAACACCTGAAACGGCAGTTACAACACCTCCACAACCACCAAGAAATCCAGCCCGACTTGCCACCATCCAATCCCTACAAACCAGGAGATAAGGTGTTTGTCGCTGTCCTCCCCATCCCCAGTAAAATCTTCTCCCGTTTCACGGGGCCCTATACGATCATCCGGGTCCCCAACCCCTACCAAGTCGTCATCAACTACAACGGGACCTCCCGGACCTAAGGAATTGCCACGTCCGTCTCTACAAGGAATCCTCCCCTCCATCCCCTCCCTCTCCCGCCCCGCACCCCAGCCCGCCACGCAAAACTCACCATGCAGCCCCAGAACCTTTTCCCCACTATTCCTCCCCGTCCCCTACCTTGCCTGTTTCAGCCACCTCCTCCCCCTCCATGGCCACCCCTGTCACCGTGTCCACCACCCCACCGGCGCATCCCCAACCACGCCACGTCGCTCATCACCTCCTGCACCAGCACCAACTTCCCCACCACCTACCACGTCGTCCTCACCACATGTCTCCCCATCATCCCCAGCCCAGGGAACTTCCACACCTTCCACGCCGCACCCCACACCTGACAGAGCCGCCATCTCACCAACCCCCCTCCACCACCCGCACCTCACCACCACAGACTCCGCCCATCCCTGCTCCTGCGACCCACACCCCCTCCCCACTTTTAACCACCACAACCACCTGTTCCAGGCACATCTCACGCCCGCCATCCCGATACATTTCCACACCCACACCAACCCTTTCACCCACCCTAAGCAATCTGCCCACACCAACACCCATCACCTCTCCCATAACCCTTCCCCTCCACCAAGCCATGTGTAAAAATTCCCCCCGACTCCAATCCCAGGGGAACACCAGCTCCACGACCACCCCGGCATATAAGCAGCCCTTGCCTACCTCTGGCCAGCATTCTCCCCGGAACCACCACCACCACAATGCGTGTCCAGAGAGTAACCTGGGTCCCATCTCAGGGACAACACCACCACATCCGGGGCACCCAACACCTCCAACGACTCCATCAGCGCACACACTGCCCCTCCACACTGAGAGCGGCTTATGCCCACCACCTGCCGCCCAATCTTAAGACCCACCACTGGACAACCCACCTGCACCACCTCACGCCCCTCCACCAAACCAACAACATCAACATATACCACATCCAGCCATGGGGATGTGACTTCTCCCCAGGAGAGGGTGGTGAAATGCATGAGTCGGGAGAAAAGGCTGCAGACGACAACGACACCCCCAGCCCCTGAAGGACCACCGGGGGTGCGCAACCTACACGGAGCGGCTCCGGGCAGGAACGGCCCACCTGTGTCACTCATCGGCGCCCCTCTTGCTCCCAGCCGACGCTACGTCAAGGTAGCAATAAGAGGCACCTAGTCCCTGGGAAAAATTCCAGTCAGCAGGTCAGGGGTGGAGTTGTTCTCACAACTCCATGCATTGCTGCGCTACAGGCCACAGTCCGTACCTGGAAAGGGGGAGAACAGGCCATTGTCCGTTCCCCAGTTGCCTACCTGCTGCAGGGCCACGACCCAGGCCATAAGCCCTGTCGGGTAGAGCAGAGTAGGCCATTGTCTGCTCCTCTCCTGCAGTCTCCCCCAGTAGTAGTGCCACAGTAAAGGCCACAAGCCATGCCGGGTCTGAGGCAGGACAGGCCATCGTCCGTCCCTCTGCTGCCGTCTCCAGTAGGACCGCAACACAGGCCACTAGTCGTGTCAGGCAAGAGGCAGAACAGGCCATCGTCCACTCCTCCCCTACAGGAGACTCCTGTTCCCCTCGAGAAGACAGGATAGAGCAAGCCCTGATTCGTGTTTTTCCTGTGGTCCAACAAGGCAGAGGAACCGCCATGCAGGCCACCAGTCGCATGCGGAAGGTAGAGCAGGCCATCGTCCGCTCGTCACCCTCTGCTCCTAGGACAGCTCCCGACGGGGAAGTCCCTTGCCTGGCACACCCTGTTCCCTGCAGCTGGGTGAGACATACTCCCTCTCCTCCAGAAGGTGAGTCTGGGGAAGACCCTTTCTCAGAGCAATGGCAAGACCCTATCCAGGGCCTTGGCTCCCTCCAGCCCCTCCTACATGGGCAGCAGCTGCTGAGGCAGAGGTACCACCAGCAGAGCCGCCGGCAACGAGTCCTGTTGGTGACGCCCCCAGCCCGAGGTTGTCATGAGGCGACCCTGACACCGACGCTGCCCTCCAACAGTTGCTACAGTCTTGTTCTCCAGCGGCCCCAGGTTCCAGCATCCCGGGTCCCCAGACTCCCCAGGGACTACCCAGGACTCCAGGGCATGACCTGCCTGACGGTGGTGCTCAGTCTGGTACTCCCCAGAGCCGTCGCCAGGACCGCCTACTCTTCCTCTTCGGTCCTAGACCATAGCCCTGCATCCCTGCACGGGGCTTCCAGAAGGGCAAGCCTCACCTCACTGAGGTACCGGGAGTCGGCCCACCCAGTATAGTGAAAAGGGCCGTAATAGTGTACGACTCCAAGACCAGTGTAACCCACCCGTAACTGTAACACGTAGTGACGTAAATGTGATGCGCAGTGTATCTCTCATAAGTGAATTGGCTCAGTCAGAATTCCCATAGTGCCTCAGTGTGTAAGACTGGACGAGCCTTAGTGATCCTCATTGAAAGTGTATGATGTACGGAGCACAGCGCGACCCCTTTGATTATCTATAGTAACATTCCCTCCCTAGTGTTACAAAAGGATAACGTGATCTAGTGGAAACTGATTGATTATAAAGAAACAGTGCCATCCCTTGCATTCAATGCCTTTCCCTCCCCAGTCTATCGGCACGTTGCTGAATAAACCTACATACTGTATATCTAATTCACTTACGAGTGTCTCCCTAGTGCGCAGAAATACTTCAGTCTCCCTCCTCCTCTCTCTGTGTGACCGCGCACGTCTCTGTCCGTGATATACCCACGCGAGTGATATATATATATATATATATATATATATATATACAGTATATGTGTGTGTGTGTGTGTGTGTATGTAACTAGTGTATCAGTGCCGTCTAGTGCTATACTACCATTGGTGAATTGTGTAATAGTATTTCCTGTGTTACAGATACCATTGTAACAGACGTGCCATGAATACTGTATTCATACTACCATACATTCCCACGGCCAGTAGAGAGACAGTTTGTTTCTGTGTAAAACTTGCCACAAGCCAATCACTGGCTAACCCATTACCCATTTAATGGTCAATGATGTATTTGCCTCTGGGAATATACTTTCAATATATGTTTGTCAGTGGTTACTGCCTTGTTTTTGTGTCCTGTCCTGTCCCTAATATACCGACCTGGTCTTGAAAAAGAACCCTCTGCCTTGTTTTTGTGTTCTGTCCTCTCCCTAATATACCAACCCGGTCTTGAAAAAGAACTCGCTCTCAGTCTGCGTATTTGGGGAGCGAGAAGTCGGCCTTCAGAAACGCAACAAGTAAAAACACCTATCCCTCACATACGCATCTGAGGGACAAGTAGTTGGCCCTCAAATACGTAGCATAACAAGCCTCTCCTCCCCGCAACCAGGCTGGACCCGAGGTAGCAGTCTGGGAGCATTACTCTTCGCCCGTACCAGCCCTCATCAGACTCAGGGTGGGAGTTGCTCTTCAGCATCCCCACTTAGTGGCCCAGCAACTTCTGCCGGAATTGCTGGCGAGGGAGCGACCACCGGTTCTTCCCCATCTGCTATCCTCCCCCAGGAGCAGAAACATGGTTGCGCCCGCAGGGCAAATCTGTGCGAGGGCATCCGCCGGATCCCTCCTGCCAGCCCTGGGATAAGGAGCAGGGCTGTGGTAGCATCCGCCAAACATACCACTATGGTGTCACCCACCGGGTACACCGCAGCTGCACTAGACCCCTAGCAGGAGCGAGGTAGCGCCCACCGGGCCTGCCCCACAGAGACCATCCGCTGAATCTCTCCCTCCTGCCACCCTCGGAGCAAGAGGGGCCTTGGCAAAGCACGTCAGGCTTGTCAGGCTCAGGGAGTGCCCGCCGTATCTCCCCCTCACTCCCCTCCGTCAGGGTGCCTCAGCAATGCCCGTCGGGCTTGCCAGGCTCAAGGAGCATCCGCCAGATCTCCTCCTCTCCTGGCGTGGAGTTACAGCAGCACCCGTCGGGTCTGCCAGGTTGAGGATGTGAGCTCCTAATCCCCCTCCTCCACAAAGATGGAGGCTCCCGAAGGGGAGCGAGTCTCTGGCTCAGCCCAACCTTCCTGTGGCCGAGCAAGAGGTCCTTCTCTCTCCCCTATAGGTCCAGCGTGTGGTGGACATGATGCGGGGTTCCGGTCTGCCCAGCTGCCCTCCTCCCAACAGCCGATGTTGATGGACTCGCAGGAGTACCCAGGCTGCAGACAACTCCTGACAGCATCTTCTCCCCGAGGCCACAGCTCTCAACCCACGAAGGGCGCGCCCTCATCTACAAGCTCCCCCGAGGCACCTGGCATCATCCTCACCCCGACCACAGCCTGGGCTCTACCCCAGGCCACTCGCCTGATGGCACTCTTCGGCCTTAGTCTTGAGGGCCCAAGTACTCCCGAGGCTGCCTCCTGACGTGAGGCGACTCCATCGCCTCCTGTAGGCCTCTCTTCTACACCAAGCCGACACCTGAACCTCCAGAGAGCCTGAGAAGCTCTCTCTCCTGCCTTCACTCCCTGCCCTGTGTGAATCTACTCGACTCCCCCCAGTGACTTCTGTGTACTCCCCCTCCCTCAGTGAACAACTCCCTCCCCCTCTCCTCCCCAGGGTTCTTGTGCACCCCACTTTATGAGTGATCCCAGAATTGATTTCCCCAGTGGCTCTCAGTAAACTTGCAATTGAGTTCAGGTTCAGTGTTCCCCATAGTGATACGAGGGAGAAACCTCCGAAAGGCGTGTGTTAGGCCAGAAGAAGTACGGAACTTATTGTGTAGCCCCAAACACGGACACGTAGTGAGCCACGGACTCATCATTCCCAGTGTGTCACTCTGCTATTCTGTATATGACTATAAGTAATTGAAAGTGATCTCTGCGAGTGCCACGTGCAGTAGTCCATATTGTATTGTTTTCCCAAACCTGGTTAATATATGTGCTGCACTGGTTTGCCTGTGTTTTTGCCCTGTTCCTTTGGTAAATGTTCTGACCCAGTCGTGTAGTAAAGGGCCCCGAAAGCATGTGCCTGTGACTTGTGGTGCGAGGAGTCGTGCCTTAAGACAAAGAGGTAAACCTGAGGTTTGATCCTGTGTACTTACGGAGCAAGAAGTCGTGCCATAAAAACACAGCACATAACACTGGTGGCAAGCTGTGGTTCTCGACTCAGTTTTTAAATAGAATGCCAAGGAACACTAGGGAAAGTATCAAAATGGCCGCCAAAACGCACATTCCTATACCAAGATTTAACCCCAAACAATACAATATCGACACATACATGTGTATGATCGAATCCTTACTCAATATAGGCTCTGACATCAACAAAGAAAAAATTGCAGTCACTTTACCACACTTGAGAAAGATAGTCTCCCACATTGCTATGAAAACTGTCCCTGACCTGACTTGGGCTCAATTCAAGTGCATAGAAACCCAGCTGCCACCCCATCACTAGGGAAGGTCATCACCCTGTCACAACTAGACCCCCTTACCTACAATGATAACCTGGATGACACACTCATCCAGGCCAGGCAACTCGTCACTGCGGCTTACCCGGGGGCGGACACAGCCTTCCGGGACGTACACACATTCAACACCCTCATCAGGATCCTCCCCAGCAACGTCAGAGAATATTTTAGCATCCATGACCCCTCGGGAGATCTTGATAAAGATATACAATTGGTGTGCCGCCTCCTCGCCGCCTGCCCCAACCCGCAGCACATCGAAGCAGTCAGTCGGGTCCCGACCAACAAGTCGCCGCACCAAAAGCCCCAACCGGCCCCCAGCCATACCACGCAGCCAACATCACCCCCCATTCCATGGGACCACCCCAACAAAAGGCGCCAAATCACAAGAGACACAAACAATCTCATATCCATAAATCCTTGGGAATTCTCGGCATGCAACAATAGGTGCCTCATTCACGGCACACGCGAGCAGCTGAAAGCGTCCCGACGAAAAAAGAATAACCAAGGACGGCACAAAGTCTCCTCCATCGATGAGGAGCCCCAGGACAAAGACACCCCCACAATTGACTACTCCAACTCCGGGGAACCAGAACCCAGTGAAAAGCTCACCCCGGCCCACCTGGATTTTTAGGCCCACTCCCACACCTTTCCACGGTGGCGGGCGCCACATCATGCAAGTACTGTCCCCCGATCTATGACAAAATGACCTTAAATGGGATACAGGTGAGGTTTCTGGTTGACACGGGAGCGGCCAGATCATGCCTATACTATCACTTCTACTCCCGTCATGCCTCAGCTTTTGGCCCCTACTCCCCACCACCGCCCACCTCATTGATGTGGGGGATGAACCCCAGCCCATCCGTGGGGAGACAAAGGCACTCAGGGCCACCACCAACCAACACACCTCCACCAGTCACAAGTTCATAATATTCGACTCTACCTGCATGGCATACGACGGTTATCTGGGCTTGGACCTCTTCCAGAAACTTCGAACCAGCATAGACTGCTATAAGGACCGTCTCCACTTCAGGAAACCCCCTAGCCCAAACACCCAACCACAGTGCACGTGCCTCACCAACTTCCCCCTCCCCCACCACCAACCCATGAGTCCCCACCCCCCCTCCAACCCAACATCCACCACCTTCCCCACCACAACAGCCTCCACCCTCACCATTACCCCCCAACATGAAGCATGGCTCCAACTCCATCGCCCTTCAGGAAACTCCGTCCTCTTCTCCCCAGCCCCACTGGGATGAGAATCTGCTGCCTGCCTCCTCTCCCCCACTTTCCTACGCCCCCACATCACCACAGTACGAGTGGCCAACATCTCAAACACTCCCCTCACCCTGCCGAAAGGCCTCATCATAGGAGACATAGAAGAGGCAGTGTAATGCCATTTTTCTTACATATAATATAAGTAGTATAAGAGTAATTTAAGTTAGTATAAGTATAGTTTAAGTATATGATGTATGTAATTTACATTAGGTTGTACGTGATAAGTATTCTGGACCGTGTTAAGATATTGTAAAGTGTAAAGTGGACTTTGTAAATCATAGTTTTGGGCTCGATTTTATTAGTAGAAGCAACTGGTCAGGAGACAGGAGCATCTGGTTTCAATAGAATGTTACAGAAAGTTAATTTGGAACTTATATTGGCGAAGAGTCATATTTACAACTAGAATTCAGATTTTTTGTACTTGGGCTGTGTTTGCTGTATTGTTCTACTGAATAACGTTGTCTAAGAACTTAAGTAAAGCCAGACTATTGATTATTGTCATAGATGACCACGAAAATTAATTTATTTGGCATAGACCTCAGTTGTTGCATCATGTTTTGTGGCGCCGCAGGCGAGACAAAGCGAAATTGTATCAAACCGTGATTTCAGGCATCGTATGTTAAATTGTTAGACCTATGCTATTGCCACAAAATTTAAATCATCATAAGTCATATTTTTATAAGTAGAGTAATGCGTACGCTTTTATTGCAAATTCTGGTGTGTTGATATAACCTGGAGACTGTAACATAACAGTTTGAAGTCAGAACCAGACAGAGAAGTCGGAGCGGATGTTGGCGGGCGCGGGCTTGTGCGTGCCCGGGAAGCGTCACTCTCCAGAAAGACTTCATTGGGTGTGGACGTTTCAGGTATGTCCGAGAATTTACAGTATTTCTCCCTTATACGTCATCATAATTAGTTATCGTTATAACTATACTTAAAGTAAAATATCTGATCATATTATCAAAACCCTATGACTCTCCAGAAAGACTTCATTGGGTGTGGACGTTTCAGATAAGCTGTGTCGGCAAGCGGTGTAGGATCATGGAGTCAGTGTCGGCTAACATGTCGAGAGTCATTCAACATCTAGTGCCTAAAAGCCCTTTACACTAATTTTCACATAGTCTATTTCCAATGCAC